>JAVVLW010004488.1:0-87000 GCA_034401795.1 Chaetoderma sp. LZ-2023a
ACTCCAAAAATTCTGATTACCATAGACTACAATGAAGGTAACTGGAATTAGTAACAGTAGGTAATTATCTATAAAAACTGCAACAGACTATACTGTGACACTAGATCAGAGAATGGAAAGTGTCAATAATTATAATAATTTCTATGACCTCGGCAGTTGTTAAAATAGTGAGTCTGAAATCTACTGTGTTGTTGCTGTCCACATGGTATAAAATGGGTTGGTAAAAGGTTATTGTTCGGATTAAAATTCTTGTTCAGTGCGAAGTTGTTATTTCTGCCTGGTCCTGGTGACCGACTTGCCTGTCGAGTTTGCTCTCTCACAGGCAATGAGATATCTAGTAGAGTATGTATTGCCTGTTTAATGTTTGCTGCCAGTTTTGATGTACCTCTATCTGAAAGATGGTATAAATCAGTCTCGTCTAGGAACATGTGGTTAGGTGAACCGTCAATATTCATATTACTATTGTCACTGATGTGAACACGGACACTGTCTATATATTCTTTCCTAGTGGGCGCGTTTACTATTTGTGCATTAGCATTATGAACAGCACTGTCATCCCTGGGTGTAGCCAATGACAGAATAACCTTTGCCTCTGGCCACTTGCTTTCAATGTTATGAATGACCCTTGACTAAGGTCAAACACTAATCCGGATGGTGATCTCGTATGTCGTTAGTTAAAGAGTGTAATACTACAACCTTAGGTGCCGAATCTGTAAATGTCACTATTGCCTTCTTTGTTTCTTCAAGCATGTACAAAAGAACTTTCCTCACATTTACTGACTCTGAAATTTTGTCCTCTGATCTTCCGAATGTTTGACGTACTAATGAGCAATACTTTCATCCTAGAATCGATCTCCTTTGGACCAGCATCGATACTACTACTATCTGTATGAATGATGCTAGGTTTCAAACTATCAGTGAAATCAGAGGTACGTGAAGCATGCATCTTCAGAGAAAGAATTTCAGTATGACATTTTTCAACTTGTTCCCTAGCTGCTCTACATGTTGTTTCCAGCTCAGCAATTTGACTACTCTTACTGTCCAATCTATGAATCAGTCTCTCAATTTCTTTCTGGTTGCCACTTAATGTGACATCAAATTGACTGCAACTTCTTGCATAGTTGTTTCTCCTGTTGTATCAATGTAACTATGTTCTCCTTCTCTGTACTAGCTTTATGGCGCTCTAATTGAAGATCAAACTGTAATTCGGCCTTTTCTGACTTTAATGTCATTATCTGAGTTTTTAAACCTTGGATCTCTGTACAATTTGTATTTGTTATAATCACATTTTCAGATCATTGGACTGGTTGTTTACTAAGCTTTTCAAGGATTTGTTTCAAAATGTTATTTTGTGACTCACCTAATAATTGTATGGCTTTAACAAAAGAGTTTTCTAGTCTGTCTATTTGGCTGTCAATTGTAGGAGACAACATAATTTCAGAATTAGATGCAACAATAGGAGTCTATGGTCTTTCTAGTGGATTGTGTTTGTGTTGACTAATTGATATTTGACTTAGAAGAATCTGCAGCTGGCTGGTTAGAAATCACTACAGATTCTGGTTCGATATAAGAATGCTGGTCGTCATCCCTATTCTGAACTACGTAGGGCCCAAGATTTGGCGGACAAGAATCTGTAGATGACTAGTTAGTAATATCTACATGCTCTGCTCCGATATGAGAATGTTCATCGTTATCTTGAACTACCTTCACGTGTGTCTCACAACATTGTAGTACATGACTAAGAATCCTCATTAAAGGGAAATTCCAATGGAAATCGGGAATAAGTCAACTAAAATATACTATAATCCGAAATAGTTGCCACAAAAAAATATAAAATACACTGTTCCATTGCCGAGAAATAATAAAATGAATATGCCCAAAACGCTCGAAAACGTGACTCCTGGGCGCATCCATTTTCTCGCAACGAGAGCGAGAAACCGCGAGATTATGACGTCAACGACACACCAGCAAAATATCGCCAGCGCTTTTAGATTTACCTGTTTACTTCGCGTTATGAAGGCCGAATATTAATTAACCCTTTAGTGACCAAATTCTGTCAGGAAAATCAGAATATTTCCTTATTGAATGGCCATTTGCAGGCCAAGCGAAGACTATTTTTGAAAATTGACCACTGGAATGGCTGGTTCGGTTACTGAGACAGTCATTTAAGTTGTAAATTCTCAAAATAGCCTTCTTTTGACCTGCGTCCTCAACTTGACGATTGCAGAGGTCAGTGCTGGCGTGAAATGGTTAAATCGCATCATGTCCGCATGTCAAGCATGGGCTTGCAGTAATAGAAACGATCATGGAAAGGGTACGGAAATTCACATTTTCAGATACCGGATCCACAGAAGCATCCGCATGAAAAAGGGGCTAACTGAAAGATGGCTTCATAACATCGGCACTGGATGGATATCTTCCACATTTAAATTTGGAAGACACAAGTTTAGAACATGTAGTCTGTATAATTTAAAAATAATGTGTCATGCATTTCAAAACAAAAGGCGCGGTACTTAATTTTAATATAACAGAATCAAACTCGACAATTAACGTCGTATTTGCTTGCATCAATTGTAAAACAGGATTTGCAAACCAAAATGAAACGATGTTGCTGATTGCCCGGTCGGTCAATTATAGGCAACTGCTTAGCGGCTTACTTCGTAGATGATAGTAGGTGACAGCTAGTAAATAATGACAAGTGTACGCTAGACATAATTAGTAGTTTAGTGCTTTCAGACTATTGAAATCCAGCGTTATTAATCATTTACGTTTACTCCCAATTTTAAAATAACTATGCTGAGTGTTGAATGTTTTGAATTAAATTTTCCTGGAATTATGTTGCAGTAGCTTCCAAAACTAATTAGTTTCACACAATAGGCCTATGCAGGGTAAATTTCAAGCTTTCTGCTTTTCTGACCTTGAAAGGGCTAACTAATTTTTCCCAAATTTTCCAATCTTGACCCATATTTACTGCCTGTTGAATATTTTGAAACTGCAATTTGACTGGAAGCAGAAGTTGCAATAGCAACAGCTTTCAGAGAAATTACATTCAACATTTATTCAACTAACATATTTTTCAAGAGTTTGTAGTAGCTGGTTGATTGCAAACACGCTCCTGGCATAACCCTTCAATGTTTTAAAAAAATAGAAATTGACCATAAGAAAACAATTTTTGACAATTTAGCACTACAATGACTGGCGCGATCATCGGGACACTAATTGCACTTTAATTTCCTCCAAACACTGTGGCAAAGTGTCAGTTGTTTAGCCAGTATGCTAATTATCCACGAGATGCAAGATTTACCTCCCCTGGTTACGGCTATCCTCGATCGGGCAAACAGAGTAGGTGTGTCGGTGATGTCAGCTGCTTGTCCAAAATGGCGCCTCTATCTACTGGTTACTTTAGCAATTTAAATTGAGGATATCTTTTTTATTTGTTGGCATGAAATTGTGCTCTTGGTCTCAAATTAATGCGGAAAATTAGTACTTTACGTCAGATACATAAAATCCCCCAGTGGAATATCCCTTTAACATAGCGAAATGCTCAGAGACGAACCAATTTATTTTTCTCATTGCCCTGCATCTGTATTGTTCCAGTTGTTATAAAGAACGTCAGCTTATATAATAGTGGACTGTCAGCAGTGCTCCCGATAACTTTCCTCATTTGGGAGTACGGTACTCTTTAATTTTTCAACTGACACATACGACATAATTCATGAGGAGTACAAGACTTTGTCGCTTTTGACCACT
Source organism: Chaetoderma sp. LZ-2023a (assembly GCA_034401795.1). Taxonomy (NCBI): domain Eukaryota; kingdom Metazoa; phylum Mollusca; class Caudofoveata; order Chaetodermatida; family Chaetodermatidae; genus Chaetoderma; species Chaetoderma sp. LZ-2023a. The sequence continues at coordinate 3,751 of JAVVLW010004488.1, forward strand.
GTGTCTTCTCCTTTAACCCTCAAGTTTGTTCAAGAAAATTTCTACTTTCTCAGATGCCTGAAGCATTGCCTTCGGCGGACAACCTAGTTGAATCCATGACACTTATATTTTGCTACTGAATAAATAATATTGAATCTTGAATAAGAGAAAATGTCCAGCTGTAAACCAAGACTGTCCAAGAAAAATTTTTTTTTTTTAATTTTTCACTGGAGTGACTGACTTGATTATCGAGCCAGTCATTTCAGTGGCAAATTTTCAAAAATAGTCTTCTTGGTCTGCAAATGGACATTTCCCAAGACCACTGCAGAAGCCATTTTTGGCCGGCTTTAGCGTCAAAGCGATAAACTAGTCACCCCCCCCCCCCCCCCACCACCACCCAACCCCTCCATGTTATTCCCTAAGGCCAGAAAACAGTTATATGTTATTATTGGGGCAGGGTGTTTGCGACTCATTGCTATTGATCAACTAACTCATCAGTCATGCCTACAAGATTTTAATTCTGAATGAAAATATATCTTTATATCAAAAGTTAGTTTATTTCAAATCTAGCTATGTTATGGTGCGGATAAGATTAGCTTATGGAGATACATTAGCATTCTAAAGACTATCGCTGTGACATAGTGGCAAATGAATAAATATTATTGCTATAATAATGCTTGTCATTCTGAATTCTGAAACTTGTTTTAAAGGAGGTAAATTTAGAAGCTAGTCCTGACTGACAAAGATTGCAGATAGCAATTTATCACTTACAGAAGTTATAGTTAAATAATTAGCAGAGCTTCAACTATAACATACATGTATCATTGACTATATAGCATGGAAGGAAAAGTGTTAACACTCAACACTTTCATGAGCCATTTCTTTATTTAGAAGGGAAATTCCATTTTTTTGCTTCCTATTTGATTAAGATGGGACTAAGGTATAGAAGTGCTGACAAGACAAGGTATTGCAATTAGAATATGGTTCATTTAATCTTGGCAAGTTTCTTTCTAAAAATATAATCCAAGGTTAGAAGCGCTAATATATTTGGTACTGTAATAAGAGAACAGGTCTTTTAATATTTTCCGGTCAACTAAATCAGGTGAAGAGAACTGGCAGTTGTTATTGGCAGAGTAAGGCTTTGGCCTACCAATGGAAATTGTTGTAAATTTCATATTAAAAGTTATTGCTATAATTACCTCTACAATTAAAATAAGTGTGAAAGAACAAACTTTTACATTGCGGAGACGGAGATCATACTGTTTAGTGATAGTCATGTAGGCACTGCTTTTACGCTTATATCGTGGTATGTCATAGTATGTGATTAGCGTGTTGATTCCCTTTCATGTAATTGAGTAGGCTATATTTGATAATGGCATCAGGCCTATCTGTAGTCCGGCCAGTTCTGTGGAGGAACATGCACCTGACCTTTCTCGCGCATCAGCTCAAGAGCCGACGGTGGAGGAAGAGGATATTCTCCTGATGGAAAACTTTGGCATGCCAGAGCTTTCACAGGTGACGGACTCCGGCATTTCCCGCAGCTCACCCCTGGGTTTTGTTAGCATAAGTCAGCCGGGTGGTGATGTCGACATTCCGTCGGGCATCTTCCGTCCGGAGTTCGCTCTTTCCGGAGTGCAATCAGAGCCGTCTTTTACGGCTCCCGTCGGCATCGCGGATGCAGGTATGGTGGCTCCTCTCGGAGTCCCATGTCCTGCCGTGTTAGCGGCAGCAGTCCTGGATTCCGTGCTGGAGCCGATGGATTGCGGTGATTCCATATCTGGTGATTCGCTAGATACTGGAGCCGCATGTAGTCCATAGTTCTCGGTCATTGGTGACCTCATCCAAGGATGAGAAGGAGGATGAAAATGGTAGTCCTGTAATGGACGAATCATCATTCTGCACCGAAGCTGAATGGGTGCAGGTTCTTGGATGGCGCTCTGTCGAGTGGCTCTTCGGCCTTGCCAACTCTACCCTTGGACACTTAGACTTCTGACCTGTTGGAAGTCGTGGCATACCATCTGGTTCAGCTGGAATACACATTACCCAAGGCGTCTAAGTGGATTAGGAGTAGGGTACGTTTTCCAGAGCAGGCCTATCATCAGTATACCTGGGTTCTTCGACTTTCAGTCGGAAAACGTGAAGCACTGAATAGTCCATTAGCTGGGAAATCCAAGAGTCGTTCTTGACCCTGGGTTTTCTGCACCCTTCATTGGTCTGGGCTTGTTAGGCGGCTCGGCAAGACACGCTCTCTCCAAGGTTGCGTCCATGGTCGCAGAGGAGGAAGTTGTTGGTAAGTCGTGGAAGTCGACGAAGAGAACTCGGCTACAGCAGTCCTATAAGCAGCACCGTCAGGAGCAGCAGAGGCAGCGACAAAGATCGCCCTTCCATCCGTCTGGCTGTGATGCCCATCGGGCATCCGGTTCTCAGGGACCTGGCCATTCGTCCTCCTATAAGTCCTCTAATAAGGGACCATATGAAGATGACAGGAAGGGTGGCGGTTTGGGATGCAGCGGCTACCGTAAAGATAGCCATGGCGGCGGTTCCGAGCCATCATATTCCAAGAAGCCGCGTGGTGGCCATGGGGAATGGGCCTGATGGGCTTCTGGCGAGACCCATACCAGTGGCGACAGGAACGCAGGGAGTTGAGGATCATCACCTAAGTGAACTAACGTCTTGTCGCGAAACATTAACCGTGAGCTGTGTGCAGATTCCGTCCGTCGGAGGCAGACTTAAGCTGTTCTCAAACCAGTGGGAACAGGTCATGCCAGATTGTTTAGTCTGTCATTGGCTAAGAAACGGCTATGAACCGGACTGGCTCATCTGTCAATCGTTAGTTCCATTAACGTCGACTCCCGTGTAGACTCCCTTTCCAAGGGAATCCGATCATCTAGAGGTCATTTGCTCAGAAATCGAAGATCTTCAACGAAAGAATGCGATTCATTTAGTTCGCAATAAATCCTCCCTGGGCTTCTATTCAATAATTTTCCTTATTCCGAAATGCACTGGATGTTCGAGACTGATTTTCAACCTCAAACCGCTGAACTAGTTTATTCTTTCACCAAAATTTCAGATGGAGACTGTGGCAGCGGTGATGACAGGGCTGAGAAAAGGCATGTGGGCATTATCGATAGATCTGAAGGACGCATATTTTCATATTCCAATGTCAATTCCTTTTCACAAGTATCTTCGTTTTGCGTTCCAAGACATGGTCTGGGAATTCAATGTGTTACCGTTTGGTCAAACCACAGCACCGAGGGTCTTGACCAAAGTGGTTCTCGCCATGACTTCTTATCTTCGCAGGAGAAACATAGCTGTTCATACTTACATAGACGACTGGCTGCTGAAGGCAGGGAATCCAGTCACTCTGCGCAACAATCTTCAGGTAGTTCTGGCCTTAGTAAAGGACCTAGGATGGATTGTGAATCTAAAGAAATCAGAATTGACTCCATCCCAGGAGTTTGTGTATCTTGGAATTCTTTTCAATCTCAGGGATGGTGTTGCTTATCCAGCGGAGAGCAGAGTCAAGAGCTTGATTGTAGTTCTGGGGTAAATTTCTCTATCTGACAGCACATCAATTTCTCAGAATACTGGGTTTACTAGTATCTCTGGAGAAGGTAGTTCCTTATGCGGCACTCAGACACAGGCCGATTCAGATGTTCTTAATGTCATTCTGGTCTCAGAGAACGGATCCGTTATCTCTGAGGATTCCAGTAAAAGAACCATTGGTATTCCATCGTCATATCCTCCAACGATTCTCATCCCAAAAGATATGGCAAAGATAAAAGAGGGCATATGCCAAGTACTACTGATCGATCGCTCATCATTGGCCAGGCTGATCATGGTTTATGGATCAGCTGGACCTTCTGGTTTGCAATCCAATTCCTCTTCCAGACAGAAGGATCTGATTTTTCAGAACAAATGTCTGTATCTCCTCGACAGACCGAAAATGTTCCAATTGACTGCATGGATGTTATCATGCAGTGAGCAATTGAGGGTGTTTTTTCTGAGCAAGCAGCGAAATTTGTCGCTTCAGCCAGAAGGGGGTCAACCACCAGAACATGTAATTATAGAATCAACAAATTTGCAGAGCGGCGTAAGGGAAGAGATATTAATCCCTTTTCTGCATCTGTTCAACATGTTGCAGATTTTATCTGTCATTTATACGAGGTTGACAAACTGGTACGTTCAATCCTAGCAGCATATACGTCTGCAGTAGCTTCAGTCGTTCCGAGTTTGACCGCTGTAGGAGTGGAAAACGACACTTTAAATGAAGTTGTTAAAGGAATGAGCAATCTGCGACCTGGACAGCCAATTCCTATCCCAGCATGGAATCTATCTCTTGTTCTAGGTTTTAGGGCATGCTCCCTTTAAACCAATTAGATCTATAGATATTAAACTGTTAACTATTAAGTCAATTTTCTTGATTGCAGCAGCATCGGCGAGAAGGAGAAGCGAAATTCATGAGCTTTCTACTGAACAAGACCGATTTGTCATTATGGGTGAAGGTCTAAGACTATTACCAGATCTTTTTTTCCTGGCAAAGAATCAGTCACTTAAATATCCAGGACAGCCAATCAATTTGCCAAGTTTAATTAAACATGACCCAAGCTCTTCTGATTGGTGTCCTGTCAGATGTCTGAAAATGTATAAGAAAAATACTGAAGAGTGGAGAGATGGAATCTGTGGTTATGTCTCAAAGCTCCTCATCTTCGCGCCTCGAAAGACACCATTTCTCGTTGGATAGCCGATGCTAGTAAGATGTCGCATAAAATCACAATAGGAAAGCAGATTGATCGTGCGAATGCCCATCAAGTCCGAGCACTATAGCGGCAGCATCGGCCCTTAATAAGGGTGTCTCTTTAGAGGAGGTGATGTCTGTAGCACAATGGCATGCCGAGTCGTCATTTACTGATTTCTACTTTCGCGATATCTCCAGCGCACTTAATCCGGTAGCTGTCGCCAATTTATTGAATCTCTCTTAAAGCCACGTCCAACCTCTGTGTACACATACATTGTAGGGTTCTTCCACAGGCCCTGGCACTGGTGATGCACATGGCCCGTGAACGACTGTGGATTGGGCGAAGCTCCTGCGATGATCAAGAAAGACCAAGCACTCAGAATGGTGAGTATTTTCGTAGTTTAAGTGACTATTATTAATTTACTTACAGTCGAATTCCCAGACTGCTTAAGGAAAAGTCTTGTTCAAGAGTACTTATTCATTGCAACAGACAATAGATGCATTAAAATTTGAAAATCTAATCGATATACTGATAGTTTTTTCAAAATTAGAAGTTGTAGTAGCTTCTTTGCACTCTCCTGGACTGTCTTAGCTGAGACTTAGGGCTGACACAGGTCTGGTGGGTGTTGCCTCCCCTTTTGACAGCCGTCTGGAATTTGTGCGGACAAATGAGGGGGTTGGGGAGAGCGCGGTCTAGACCATGGAAGTTTAGCACTCTGTGAGTCAGTTGGCGGGACCCAAGCGTATGCTGGGATTCCAGTCTCTTCACAACCTTCTCTGTCGGATGGTAGTTGAGAGCTGTTTCGAGCCTCACCTCCTCCCACCGGAGTTTCTTGGCTGTTGAAATCATAATAGTACATCTTGTAAGTGTTATTTGAAGTAGAATAAAAAAAGTATCCGCTTTTGTTTCTACGAGAATTGTTAATACTTACCAGATGTACTATGGCCTGCCTCAGCCGCTCCGCTGAGGTACGGCTGAGCTGCTTTCGCTGTTTGTCATGACAAATATAAGACTAATCTGACTGTTGTTAGGAACTGACTCGGTACCTGGAGGCTATGGTAATTCCCGGACACAGTATGTGCAGGACCATGGAGAGTGTGGAGTTTTAATTGTTTATTTTGAGCTAGACTAGATAATAGATATTATCATAATAGTACATCTGGTAAGTATTAACAATTCTCGTAGAAACAAAAGCGGATGCTTTTTTGATGCTCCTAGAGAGTCAGCTGCATATCAATCTGTTAGAAATGATGGCAGTGGAACTTGAGAGATTTGTCAGTGGCAAGGTGATATTGATACGGTCGGACAATTCGACAGTGGTATCATACATAAATCCCCAAGGTGGGACTACGTCTCCCACACTGTGTATGAAAGTGTGGAACTTGATTCAATGGTGCAGGAGTTACTCAGTTGTTTTGAAAGTAGCTCACATTCCTGAACGATTGAACATTCTGGCAGATGCTCTGTCTCGCAGACAGAGAGTTCTCCAAACAGAATGGTCTATCAACCCTCCGTTCATACGAAGGATCTTCAAGCATTGGGGCAAACCCAACATGGACTTGCTCACCTCAAAGGAAAATGCTCAAATCACGACTTATGTCTCACTGATTCCAGATCCAAATGCCATCAATACAGACACTCTGGCAATAAGCTCACCTCAAAGGAAAATGCTCAAATCACGACTTATGTCTCACTGATTCCAGATCCAAATGCCATCAATACAGACACTCTGGCAATAAGCTGGAGAGGGATGGCCACGTATGCGTATCCACCCACCATCCTTCTACCAAAGGTGTTGGTGAAGATTCGAGAGGAAACGTGCCTGGTCCCGCTGATAGTGCCATTTTGGCCCAGCTGGGTGTGGTACATGGATCTGTTGGTGGACAATCCAGTGCAGCTGCCCGAGATTCCGAGCATAATCTCCCAGGCCAAGGGATGCTTACAAGATGAGCGGCCCAAAATGTTCAAATTGACTGAGTGGATGGTATCAAACAACGTTCCATGTCAGAAGGCTTTTCTCAACAGGCTGCAAGTTTCATTGCAGCCGCAAGGAGGTCATCCTTCAAGTCATATAACAACAAGGTTAACAAATTTGCAAAGTGGTGTGAAGGAAAGGGTATTGATCCCTTTCAATCCACAATTCAGAAAATAGCAGACTTTCTCTGTGAGCTATTCTTTACAGGATTAACTCCTATCACTATTTCTGGATACAAGTCAGCTTTGGCATCAGTTATCCCTTGTCTAGCCAACAGGGATCGTCCAGAGGTGGATCTGCCATAAAAAGTCTTATGGCGCAGCAACCATGGATACTATATCTCGTTGGGTAGTTGAGTGTATTCAAACCAACCACAAAATTTTGGCTGGTCACCAGGTGCAGTGTGCCAGGGCTCATGACGTCAGAGGAATAGTCGCCTTGACTGCCCTTTACAATGGTGTCGCGTTAGAGGACATCATGGCTGTTGCACAATGGCACTGCGAGTCCTCATTCACGGACAGCTATATGAGGGATATGTCAGAGTCAGCCAATCCGTTCTCCTTTAGTAGCAAAGTGCTAATTTATAGATAGACAGAAGTCATAAGGTAATCCAAGTTTGACTGTTTTTTGTATAATGTTTATATATCATGTTCATTCATCGTATATATTCATGCTCATTCCCAGGCTATTGTGTGTCAAGAGCTGTTAACCCTCTTGGCATACTTGTGTTTCAGACGAGATACATGTTCGTTAGTTCTCTTCCCTTTCTGGAGAAAGGTAGGGGTGGGGTGGGGTTGGCGGTTATGCAAATGTGAGTCAGTCTTAACTTGACGGTTCTCTTGTAGTTCCATGGAGGCAAGCCATGTGTCGGTCTCATTTGTAATTAGGCTATGCAAACCAGTGGCCAGTTCATAGTTACCGGTACCCGGTTGTTGGGGCTGCTACCCAGTTCCAGGAACCGGCTAAAGCTTGTCAAATCAGAATATTCATAGGCCACAGCCACCAGGTGGCTGTTATCAATAAGTAATGTGATGGTAAGTATTATTGGATCTCGGAGAGAGGGAAATTGAAATTTCCTTCAATCCCCACTTTTCTTAACTGCTCTTTCTGTATGTATGTTTTGATCGTGACAAATATGGATTTCGGTGATGAAAGAGTTAATTTTGTTTTTAATGTTAACAGGCCACCAGAAGTGTTTGATTCAGCTGACTTTCCAGATTCATACAAAAATAACCTTCCAAAAGAGAAGCTTATGCTAGAGTTTGCTGATAACTTCCGCCGACAATATGTTCACCTGTACCGCGACAGAAAGCCGCTTTTGCTCAACCCGGTTAATGAATGTCTCGTTGAAGTGAGTACTAGGCTAAACAGTTGCGTAGATTAACGTTTTCAGATGGTTCCAATACATGCCATAAGAGTATTTTAACTTGCCCTGAATAAAATATTATGCATGTTTTCAGATATGCAAGCTGTTATAAAGTAATCCTTTAAAACTGTAATCTTTTAAGCTCACATATATGATAATTTTTTTACTTTATAAGGCATATTCTACTGAATATTTAAAAATTCATTTGATTTAGTACTTATGCTGTCTCATCTTGTTTTCCTAAAAATATATCGGTGTTAAGTGTCCTATCGCGGAAGGTCAGATGTCAATTTGCAGTTAATGTATCTATATGGAAAGTTCTCGGCTATAATGCATGTATTTCGAAAATCTTGATTGACTCCAATGCTAATATTGACATTACAAGGTACTCCTTAGAAGTGTGCTGTGCTGGGTTCCATTATATATGAATATCTCCTCCTCCCCCCCCCCCTCTATGATACTGCTGTCACTGTACATGCTGGATGAACCATGATATTTTATCACCTTATATTTCAGAAAGTTGTCTGCACAACAATCCGGCCCACACAGCTACCATTTGAAGAGTTGTACAACTGGGAGGGAGCAGCAGAATTTGTGGCTGACTATCTCAACTTTACCACCCTGGATACGCCATATGAACTGGTATTTATAGAAATTTACTGCCCTCTTATATGAAAACATGTGATTAACCCTTTAACACATATATCAAGCAAAAACGGCTTCTGCGGTGGTCTTGAGTAATGTCCATTTGCAGACCAAGAGAAAACTATTTTTGAAAATTTACCACTGGAATGACTGGCTTGATAACCGAGCCAGACATTCCAGTGGTAAAATTTCAAAAATAACCTTCTCTTGGTCTGAAAATGGATATTTTCGATGAGAAAATTGAAATTTTCTTGAACAAATTTAAGGGTTAAAGGATTAACAATGATGTTCTACATGCCAAGTCATCCTGCTTCACCAAAATATGAACAATGCTGATTTTAATATGCTGATCTACAACACATTGTTATATAGTTTGCTAGTACATAAGTTTTCAATCTGGGACAGAGCTGGCACAAATTACTAGCTAATAGATAATTAGCCAACTACACTTACTTAGACAAATCTTAAACTATTTCAGCCCATGTTTTTTGAGATGTCTGCAATCCATCACTACCAGGGAACCATTTCAACTGAACACTACATACCATTAAGGGGTTGACAGTGGAATAAATGGACAGGAAACAGATCTGAATACAATGCGCTCTAACCCTTTCATGATGCAAGAAATCCTGAAATTTATCCCAAAATCAGGAAGATCAGAAAAAACCTGTTACAACTTGACAAAACTTGGAGGGTCAGGGTCATCAATCACTGATTGCGTTTGTTATTCTTATTGTATTATTTAAATAGTATATGCTATTTTGTATTTCAGTAGTCACTATTCAACTCAAACTCATAAAAATTATGTCTAATTTAGACAACAAAATCTTGTGCATGACATAATTTTTAATCCTTTCATGACGAAACTGGCCCAGACTGGCCTATGCTCAGTGGTCTTTAGGAATTCCTATTTGCAAACCAAGAGCAGACTATGTTTTTTGATTTACTACTGGAATGATCGAACCAGTCATTCCAGTGTTAAATTCAAAAAGCAAATGTTTTAATTTTCTTGACCAAATTTAGTCATTACAGGATTAAATTTTCAACTGCTTGATGGTGTTTTGCATAGATTCTATAGCCAGTGTGTGCTTGTGCCCTGACCCCTTGACCCCTTCCACCAGACTTTCTTCCAATATTGTGAGGTATATCGATATATCACAATATTTATTCATAATATACAGTACTGCTCATAAATAAGTTAAAATGTTTCCAAAATAAAAACCAAAACATACTAGTTAGTACAATTTTGAAAACAATGTAAGAAATCCATTATTGAATAATTTGAGCATAATTGGAATTGGAAGCTGTAGTGTATATAAGTTGTCTAGGTCAATATCAAGCAGTTCAACATCCGTACATTGTATATAATGTGTGTGCACTGTTACAGAATCATGACTTTGCTAAATTAATGTGTACATATACATGTACTGGTATCACTAATGGGGCGATCTGATCTGTCAGTCAAGTACGTGTATCAGCGGTCATGAATCATTTACAGGGGTAGATTTAAGGATTTTTTCTACTAACACAGCCGGGATAGTGCATCATTGATTTTACTATCCCGCTGCAAATTTCACTGACCCAATGATTGTAAGCTCAAAACTGATCACTTCCTTAATCCATTCCCCGATGGAACTCTATGAAACTCATTTCCAAGGCAACCATACAGAGATGTTGAATACTTTGAAATTAATTTGTCTGGAAAGCCGTTGCTGCCTAAGGCAGCAACGGCTTTCCAGACATTAATTTCAAAATATTCAATAAAGCATTGAAGGTAGCTGAAAGTCTGTTCTTTTGTCAATTTTTGGTGAGTACTGAACATAATGACATAAGTAATAAGGAAAAATTAGTTACCTCTCCGGGATGTAGAAATTCGTGCTTTCGTGACCATCTCGGTCACGTCTTCAGCACTAGCTGACGGTCACTGGCAATGTCACTCTGGTCAGTTCTTGTGGAGTCACGTGACAGCACGGACTGCTCTAATCACCATTTGGAACACAAAAGGTCAGTCGTCAGAACTCTATTTCACCACGCAGACTCCATCATCACAGAAACATCAGACAAAAAAGAAGAACATCATCACATCCAACAGTCTCTCCTAACCAATGGTTACACTTCGTGGATGAGAAAACCACCTCCCGCACCTCGTAATAAACAACCAGATGTCGAAAAGCTTCCACTAGTCAGACTTCTGTACATCCAAGGCCTATCAGAACACCTTGGCAGACTTCAGAGAACACCACATCAAAACTTACCACAAGCCCGCCAACACCTTAAGATCACAATTAGTAAGACCTAAAGATAAGCTGACCACAGATGAACGCTCTGGAGTCATCTACAAGATCGAATGTGACCATTGTGAGGGGACATATATAGGCGAAACCAAAAGGCCTCTCAGCACCAGAGTCAAAAGAATATCTTAAAATCAATTCCAACTCAGCTGTGGCAGAACACACAGAATCCACTGGCCACGCCATCCCCGCCAGCAGTGCCTCGGTCATCAACATCGAGACCAACTTATTTAAACGGAAAGTTAAAGAAGCCATAGAGATCTACAAGCATCAACCAACCATGAACCGAAACGAGGTCTACCGTATACCTGCAGTCTACCAGTCCATGCTGTCACGTGACTCCACAAGAACTGACCAGAGTGACGTTGCCAGCGACCGTCAGTAAAGTGCTGAAGAAGCGACCGAGAATGGTCACGAAAGCTACACTCAAACAATTTCTACGTCCCGGAGAGGTAACTAATCTTTCCTTATTATGAATCATCTTGGGATCGGAACCAACTTTTTCGGAAATAGACATTATAAGTGTTTTTTTCGTATTTCCTGTTTTCCCAGCATTATTAACCCAGACGGGTTAGTGCAGGTGTAGTTTTACTAACCCATATGAAATTCTACTATCCTCGAGTTAATGGGTTAGTTTTAAAATCGAGCCCTGATTTATGTCACTGGTTAAGTTATGGTACATCATAATCAAAATGATTTGTTTCTGTCAAAAAATCATAATGTCTGTCACCAAAGTGTATGAATTGTATGTCTCATGAATTTACAATTTAATAACCATTCTGTTAAATCTTGTTGAATATGTTGAAACGAGTTTGAATGGGAGCTACTCCCTGTCGAATTAGTTGCAAGATATTCAAAAACTTACATGTATAACTGCCTTGAAATTAGGATTCTGGGAATTCAAGATTCAAAGTCTATAAATCGATTCCAACGTGCTTACACAATGGGTGGAACTTAGCTAGAAATGAGCCCTCCTTTTATCTGTTATCATATATTATCTTTGCAGCCTGAACGAATGCTTTCTCCAAACACCGTTCTCAAGCGACAGAAGGGCAATTGCTTTGAGTATGGGACAGTATTATGCTCGCTGTTGGTGTCAGCCGGCTATGATGCATATGTGGTCAGTGGTTACGCTACCAGGGAAGTGTGTAATGCTGACGAGACTCGTGAACTGTGCCCTCTCACCAAGAAGAGGGAAATGGTGAGCTGTCAGGAGGATTGCGCTCAATTGAGGAATCCAGTTTATCTATCAATCATATGACATCATAATCAACAACATCTCCTGTAGGCTAACATCATAATCAATTAGGCCATGAATGACACGATTTAGTCTGTCTTAAGCACTTAATAGTCTGTTAAGTTGTACGAATTGTATGTTTTTACTATTTAATAAACATTCTGTTAAATATTTTGAAACTAATTTTACTGGGCACTGTTGCGTAGTCAAATTGGTTTCGAAATATTCAGCAGCTTACTTGTATAGTTTTCTGGAAATTGCGATTCGAAGAGTGCATGGATTGATTAGTCCCAACACGGGAAAGGTGTGGGTGGAGCATAGCTAGAGATGGGCGGGGAAATGGGGTCATAGCTAAAACAGAATTCCTCCATTGAGTTGAGCTGATCACGATATCCATGTCTAATTCTTATGATATCATTATATCGCAGGAAATAAAAAATTTTTAGTGTTAGGAAGCCAATTACTGTTAAGAAATACCTTTTGTATGTTGTATCATAAAAAAATATAGAAATTTCTTATAAGAACCAGGGAGTACAACTATCATTGACACTACTGTTGTACTAAATTACTAATAGTCTTAAATTATTGCGCAGTGTATGCTTTAACATTCAAAAAATTTTAATCAGACAACTTATGCACTAGAGAGTGTGCAATCAATATGATATGATTACCCTAAATTCCTCTTATGAAGAGAAACCTTGCTTCTCATTGGATTATTTCACTATTAACTATGTAGCAAGAATAGTTGTAAAGTTTTGTAGAAGAAAAATGTGAAGCGTGCATTGAATCATTGTTCTGTTTTGCCATAATTTTCTGAACTAGAAAGTCATTTAGAACGTTTTATAAAAATAAACATTTTGCGACAATGGATGCTAGCGATCATTTTAATCTTTACCCCTGTATCTGTCATATCAGCTCCATCACGGACATCGATAAGTATGTCACTCTTGTACGAATTGTATGTCTTTGATAAATTTGTGGTTTAATAACCATTCCGTTGAATATTTTGAAACTAATTTGACTGGGAGCTGTTGAAATTAGTTTCAAAATATTCAACGGCTTACCTGTATAGTTAACTTGAAATTTAGATTTTGGGATTTCAGGTTTCAACTTGATTCCAACAAAACAATAGTTGGCAGAGATTAGCTAGAAATGGGTGTGGCACAGCTAGAAAAGGATCCGTCTATTGAAATCTGAACGAAGCTACATTGATTTTGTTATTGTTATCTTATAGAAAAAAGTAGAAGAAATTGCAGAGGAAATAAAAAAGTATGCCGTCAAGGCACCGCGTGACTTACAGAGCAGATTTGAGATCAAAATGGAGAAGCGCAGGCAGGAAGAAAGTGAGGCTGAGCAGCAGAAAGCACGACTAGAGGAAGACGAAAAACTACTTGTATGTTAATTTCATTACTCCGTGATTCCTGACTTATAAACTTATCATAGGATAGATATATGTACAGAAGGCTTTTTTATTTAGAATACATGTAGTTGCTGGTTTGCTTTATGTCTCTGCATGCATGTGTGTGCGTGCGTGCGTGCATGCGTGCATGTCAGAAGCCAACCATAAATGGCTTTTATAATAGTCTTGAGAAATGTTTATTTGCAAACCAAGAGAATATGTTTTGAAAACTCACCACTGGAGTGATGGGTTCAGTTTCACCATGGTGTTTTACATAATATTTTCTTGTCAAAGATTATATATGCCACATAGCCTGTCTATGAAATCCCTTGCCTTTATGTTAAAAGATACCTCGAGCCGGGACAAGCAGTCAGTGCTTAATGCCTTGTCAAACCACCATCCTGTGGCCTCAAAAGATATAGTAATTGACCTGTGCTAAGAGGGCACCTCTCTTTATAGACACTAGCATGACTACCATTTGTGTTTGCTTAACCCCTTGCTCGCCAAGTGGACCAATAAATGCCTTTGTCTTGTGGTTGAGAAGTGTCCATTTACTGACCATGATATCACTATTTCTAAAAAATTTCCTACTAGGATGTCTGGTTCAATAAGTGAGCCAGTTATACTAGTGGTCAATGTTAAAAATAATATTGTTGGCCTTCAAATGGGCATTAACAATAAGCAGAAATTTATATTTTCCAGAACAATGGTGGTCATTAAAGTACTAAGACTTTAGAGTCTATACGGTACAGCCCAGAAATAACCTAACATATTTTCAAAACAAAATAAAGCGTACTACGGATATTTTGAAAATAATTTTAATTGAAAGACATTGCTGCCTAGTCTTCCAATCGAATTATTTTCAAAATATTCAACAGAACATTTCCTCCTAGCTACCATGATTCTATTTCAGTTTTGAAAAATTGTAATGTTATATACTGTACATCTAATATGAGAAATTTCTGTATTCTAGGAGTTGGAGAAGCCACCGCCGGATCCTTTACGTGGCCTGCGCATTCACTCGTGGGTTCTTATTCTGTCTGGGAAACGTGAGGTCCCGGAGAGTTTCTTTGTTGAACCATTCACAGGTCTGCCACAGCCCACTAACAGCCAAAACTACCTGGGTATTGAATCCCTGTGGAATCATATGAATTACTGGGTCAATATGCAGGATTGTTCCAACGGTGTGCAGGTAACCATTTAGCAAATTATTCCTTTTTTAGATTCGGCAAAATTACTATTTGCCATATGACAATGAATAGATGTTTCTAAAATTTTGTATGTTTAAATAGTAACCCTTTAGTCTGGATGAAGTGAATTTCCATTTACAATTCCATGCAAAAAGATGAGTATCTTTGAAAATTTCCCATTTGAAAGACTGGCTCGATAAATGACAAATGTGGTAAATATCCAAAAATCATCTTGTCCTGTGAATGGACGTTCATGGACTGAAAATTTTCTTCACTTAATTTGATTTAACCAGCATCTTGACTGACTTGAGTGTAATATGTCTCGTTAAGTCATTTATTCTAATTTGTCCGTCCCACTTTGGCCCAGTTTAGGGGAAAACTCTCATACTTACTCTAGACTGGATGAGTATGTGATCAGTTACCCTCATGTAAATGACCACATGTGTAAATTACATTGATTTCAATGCAAACACGTGACCTATTCGACCTACCCTTGCTGATAGGTGGGTAGTCTCGAGTAGGTACTAGAGTACATACTCTAGCCATTTAAGCACTAAGCTAGTAACTCCAGTAGCTACTCTACTAGGGAAGCATAGTTTTCACTTTATTGGTCACATATGTGAGATGTACAGATGTTATATTTCAGGGATTTAGTGAAGGATGTATTTAAAAAAAACATCTAACTGAATTAACAGTATCTTTGACCCATTTAATGGTCAAGATTTCACAAAAATGGAAACTCTTCCTTAGTAGATGCCCAGACCAATAACAGACTCTTAACCCTTACCACTCTGGTGTCAAAACTTTAAATTTTCAAATTAAATTAAAAGATGAACTTGTGTTCATTTTTCAACAAATTTGGTGGGAGATGGTGCTGTCGTAGATAGCAACATCTTCCTTCAAAATTGTTGAAAGATGTACACCAGTTTCTCTGCAATTGACACAGGAAAAGATATAATATTGACATCAGAGTGCTAAGGGTTAAACAAATTTAAAGCTTGAATCCCTGGCCCGTTTAGTGAAGGCAGTCATTACAGTGGCAAAATTTCAAAATTAGACTTCCCTTGGAGAACAAATGGCCATTTCCCAAAACAATACAAATGCCCTTTAATGGTCAAGATTTGACCAGAAATTAAACATTTTTGCTTCGTCAATATCTATTTGTAAGGCATGATATTATTTTGGACCATTTACATGTACCACTATAGAGTGGCTGGCTTGATTATTATGCTAATGATTCAAGTGGTAAACCTTAAAAAGTTTCTTGGCTAGCAAATCGACATCTCTCAAGACTACTTTGACCATTAAAGGTTAAATAGCTTTTCATATCAGTATAATTTCTTTTAAATGTACATTTCTATATATGCTGAGGTTTATTTGGTGTGCTCAAGAGTTATTTCCCTTAGTATGGATGATATTTATATCCACAATGTCTAAGATTAATTGATTCAATCATGTCAGCGACTGGCCTACCTATACATCTGTGCAAAAGTTAAGCACCACCCTATTTTTACGCACATGCGAGGGTATATTCATGTGCTATGAAGAAAGCAATAGCATAAACATTTATGTACCCATCCATCTTAGTGCAAGAGGTAATAATGCAACTAAAGGAATGCTGATTATGATGGTGGGGAAACACTGTATGTTTTTGTTTGAACTTGAAAACGAGGCCTGAATATGGTTACGTTGACACAACTGACAACTATTGCCCTACAGTTGACACACGTGGCTAGATTGTCATTAATGGTGTCCATTATTAATACCGGGTATATCCACCTTGTGCCTGGATGACGGCCTGGACACGACGTCTCATGCTGGTCACCAACCGACTGATACGCCATTGTGGTATTCGTTGCCATTCAAGATGGAGTGCGTCTGTTAATTCCTGTAGGTTCTGCACAGGAGGATCCCTCCTTCTCACCATGTTTCCCAGAATGTCCCAGATATGCTCAATAGGGTTCATGTCAGGGCTCCTTGCTGGCCATGGTAGGGTTTCGATGGCATTCTGGCGGAGGTATTCATGCACAGCTCTAGCACGATGTGGTCGGGCATTGTCATCCATGAATATAGGGTGGGTTCCAGGTGCATGATTTACAAAATGAGGGACCACAACTCTATCCAGTATGGAATCTTGATATCTTTGTCCATTTAGTGTTCCAGGTACAGTCAACAGATCCAGCTTACAATCAAATGAGATGCACCCCCATATCATAACGGAACCTCCACCAAATGGAACTTCTTCCATGATGTTACGTTGGTCGTACGCCGTGCGTCTGGACCTCCATACACGAGTTCGACCATCTGTGGCATGAAGCAGGAACCGACTTTCATCGGACCAGTGTACCCGTCTCCAGGATCTCATGTTCCAGTGTCTTCTTTCGTTGCACCACCTCAGACGCTCCTCTTTGTGGTGTGCAGTGAGGAGAGGACGTCTGACAGGTCTCCTAGCTTTCATGCCAGCAGCATACAGTCTCCTTTTGACGGTAGACATTGACACTCTATTGCGCGTTTCCCATTGCTGGCTGAGCACTCTGCTGTTGGTGAATGGAGATCTCCTAACAAGGCGTACTAGGGCTCGATCATCACAGGCAGTAGTCTTCTTCGGTCTTCCAGATCTAGGCCTGTCCTTCACCTCGTTAGTTTGCCCATGTTTTGCAATCAAACGACTGATTACAGTATGGTTAATGTTCAGCTGTCTGCCAATCTCTCTGCATGACATACCAGTGGTATGCATGCCTATGATTTGCCATTTCACACGATCACTTAACCTTCGTCTTGCCATAGCGGTTCACAATCATGAGCTAATTCTCTCTGTACAAATAAACCACGGTCATGAACACAAAATTCCTAATCTTGTCGCCTAAATCTGTATGTAATGTTCTACACCTCAAACTGGACTTTTACATAACTGAACACGTGTGCTGTTTCCCGCCACGCACGGACATCAAGCGGCGTGAAGTCATGCATGCATGTGCATTTCGTACTTGGAATTATGTCAGCTAACGCGGGGACAAAAAGTATGGCAGCCTAGTTGTACCATCATGTTTCTGTGTTCTATTGTTTTTGCTGGTGCTTAACTTTTGCACAGGTGTATATATGTATACATTACACTGGGAATATGAGACACATTCCGAAATTTGTGTTTAACCGTTTAACCCTTGATTTTGTTCAAGAAAATTTCAATCTCCTCATAGAAAATGCCCATTTGCAGTTCAAGAGACGACTATTTTTGAAAATTTACCACTGGAATGACTGCATCGATACGATTATCGAGCTAGTCGTTCTAGTGATAAATTAAAAAAAATATTCTTCTCTTGAACTGCAAATGGACATTTCTCAAGACCACTGCAGAAGCTGTTTATGGCTGATATGAGCGTTAAAGCGTTATCTATTTTCATACATACTGGTAAAAATGACGTCCATAATGATAAGATTATTTCTCTTCCTCACAGGATTTAATCTACGATCTTGGTGACTGCACAAAGTGGGAGTTCATGTTGCCAAGCAACGATAAGCCGTTGTTACAGATGACGTTAGAGGCGGACGAGGAACCACTTGATTTAGATGACGAGGACGTAAGTGTCTATGGAGGGAACTGATCTGCCACTCAATTGTATGATGTCATAATCAGCTAAGTCACTTGTTAGCTGATGTCACAATCATTATGAAGTCTTTCACGAAGGTTACAAATTCTCCTTTCCAGTTTTAGCTACACCCCACCCATCTCTAGCTACGCTCCATCCATCTCTAGCTACGCTCCATCCATCTCTAGCTACGCTCCATCCATCTCTAGCTACGCTCCATCCATCTCTAGCTACGCTCCATCCATCTCTAGCTACGCTCCATCCATCTCTAGCTACGCTCCATCCATCTCTAGCTACGCTCCATCCACACCTCGCTCATGTTGGAATCGATCGATCACTAAACTCCTTGACTATCAATTTTAGAAAACTATACAGGTAAGCTGTTGAATACTTGAAAACTAATTTGACTGGGTGCAACAGGCAGCAACAGCACCCAGTCAAATTAGCTTCAAAATATTCAACAGCATATTTATTAAATAGTAAAGATATACAATTTTTACAAAAATGCTTAGTCCGTCACCAATTATGCGTTCTTGACGAACTTATCTACATTATTCATGATGTCATTGATTATGATGACATCATACACATTACATAGTTGATTATGACATCATATGATGGATGGATAAACTGGAAAGTTCCATTGTATGTCTTTGGGTAACTTACAATTTAATAATAATGTGCAGCAACAGCGCTCAGTCAAATTAGTTTCAAATTATTCAAAAACTTACCTTTAGAGGTACCTTGAAATTTAGATTCTGTGAAATCAGGTTTCAAATTTTTACATCGATTCCAACGCTCGTAAAGAAGTGGGAGAGGCTTAGCTAAAAATGGGCGGGGCATAGTTACAAATTGATCCATGTAATGATTATATAAGACACCGGTATTTGTTATTTATTTACACACGCACGCACGCACGCACGCACGCACACACACACACACCATGTACACGTACACATGCCTACATGTGCACTGACTCGACGCCTGAGGATTTGTGATACAATTGAGAACGACCTCGAATTAACAACATACAATATTGTTTCTTCCAGGAAGGAGAGGATGATATAGAGCGTCACCTGGATGTGCCGCCATCGTGGTGTGTACCGCTGGAACTCTCAGAAAAAGGTCTGTAATCTTACAATGAGTAGTGTCAAATTTAATGTGTATATAGAAATGCGAGAACAGTTTTGACATTTCATGAAGATTGTCAAAAGGTTTGCAATTTTAAAACTGTTTCAACTCAGATGCTGAAAGTTTACTTTGTTAATTCTTTTAACCCTTTAATCCTCGAATTTGTCCAAGAAAATTTCAATTTCCCCCAAGAAAATGCCTTTTTGCAGACCAAGAGAAGACTATTTTTGACAATTTACCACTGAAATGACTGGCTCGGTTACCGAGCCAGTCATTTCAGTGGTAAATTGTCAAAAATAGTCTCCTCTTGGTCTGCAAATGGACATTTCTCAAGTATATTGCTGACGCCTGTTTTGGCTGATATGAGTGTTAAACGGGTAATGTCATGGAAGCTGATGCAAATTTAGTATATTAGCAAATTATGTACATAAAATGCTATTAGGAGTAGGTGATAGTATTTAGCCATGGAGCCTTATTTTTCTGGTACACATTATCTTAATTACGAAGAAAATACAATTTAGGAATGACACAAATATTTAAGACAAAGATATTTTGACACATAAATGATTGAAAACAACTCACAAAATCATATGCTTTGTGACTACATGTATGTCACCAGCAGAATGTGCGGATGTCTTTTTTGGTATAATCATTTTAAATGCATTCAGTAGGTAGCCTGGTGAATAGTTGTCATTATGCATGTGGAAGTGATGCATGTGAATCCGGTGTGATTTTTTTATGCAAATAAGAACCATAATTTTAGAATCTCTGCATGGATTTAAAATAAGTTTCTCTGCACTCATGCACACACACACACTTGAGACACAAAAAAGTAAAAAGGCCAATATGACTGTAGCTATATCAGTGTTAAATTTTACTGTCTTGTTTTTCTAGACTTCGAGCTGCGTTGTCCACAGGGCAAAAAGACAAAGTATTACAAAAGATCGAAGTTGGAAAAGTTTGCTCAGTATCTGATGAAGGATGGCCTTAATTGTCGTTTGTCGATGTTCGACGATAAAGAGTGTAAGTCGAAAGTAACGAGGATAGCACCAAACCTGTTTGAGACCCTTTCAAAGGCGTTTGGGACACAGACTGACTTTAATCATCCAGCTGGCCAAAACTGGCCTTGAGGAATGTCCATTTGCAGGCCAAGATAAGACTTAAAAATTTACCAATGGAATGCGGGCTTAGTATATGAAACGTCTTACCTTGCCTGCAAATGGATATTCATTTGAGAAAACTTGAAGGAAAGGATCAGGGAACTAACATATGCTCTTGAATGACAGCTTTATATAATAATCAACCTATAGCCCCCCCCCCCCCCCCCCCATCATTAATAACACAAATAAATCAGAATAATTAGAAAAAAGTAGCTAAATACCATTTATGTCACTCTGGCATGAACCAATTAGTGACGCAGCTGAACCTATGCGCCATTCTGGTGTGCGCCGCTCTGGTGTACACCAAGCGAATAAATAATACTCGCTACAGCCGGCCATATAAGCTCAGTTATATTTGCGTTAAGCTGATTAGCCACTACGTCCTATGGGTAAAATACTGTCTAGTTTTAAAAGAATTTTACTGAGACGTTGTTTATAGAGACGGGGTCTATATTCATTCACACGAATTAAAAAATATTCAGTAGGCATCATATTGTGATCTTGGAAACCAGCAGTGTATTTTGAAATCATTTTGACTGAAACGTTTTTGCTTCCACCAGAAAAAGTGACTTTCAACTATAACGTTTACAAGGGATCAATATTGAATTAGCAGTAGTGAGTTAATCGCTTTAAATCGGTGCCTATAGAGAATACTACTCATTCCGCTTACAAAGCTATATTCAGGTGTTCTTTCATTATATTCATGTAGGCCTATGCGGTATACCTGCACACACAGTTGACAAACGGTGGAGTGCGAAGCACCAGCACAGTCACTAATTGTCTCCAAGTTAAGCGCCCCTAGATTTAGTTCATGCTTTTTCTTAAATAATCCCGATTCGTTTCCATTTTTACCAATAGTTTATTTAATATTGTATGAAATTACCAATAAACATTTTGTAGATATGGGATTGTCTTCTGGGGGGTCATGACCCCGGGGACATCTTATATTTGCAGTCCAAGACCCCCAGCAAAGAATATGACTATATTTTTGAATACCAGACGAGCTAGGGAACGGATAACACAATGAGCGAAAATGTATTAGCGCGATCTAGTGTGTGCATCAAGTCGATGCAAAACTGACACGAAAATATAGCTGATACAAAAAGTGAAATTGGAATATGAAATTGGAATAGAATAGACTAAGACTTAGGGCAGTGAGCTGATGGAATCTATCGGTGATTGAAGAATGAAAGCTGTTGCTGCGGGCGCGGCATAACCCTTTATAGTATTCAGCAGAAGTTAGGACCAATAGTTTTCTAAATATTCAAGCAAGAGCGTCGGTAGAATGCTACGCACAGAGTGTACGTAGCACAGACTGAATGACTCATAGAATGACGTAGTAAACGTGGCGACGACCGACTTACCATAAGGACCGTAATAAGGTGACCGGGTTTCTATATTTCTATAGAGGCGACCCACGACACCAGATACGACACCAGATGTTGGTGAATCAGATGTACCACATGGTCACTACGTCATGGCACCCTTCTGAAATGCAGGCGTAGGCCTAATAAGCAAGGGGCTGGACGTGGGCATGATAGCGTCTGGCGCCAAGATTAGAAAACCAGACAAAAATTGTCGAAACAATATCCATCGCTGTCAAGTTTGGGGGAGGTTATCGGATAGAATTCCACACTCATGAGTCAATTAGGCCGCTTTAACTTGTTCGGTGTTCTTTTCCTAAGAGAGAAAATCGGAGTTTGATTAGTCAGGATGACGTCACAATCAATGAGCATCGAATCAAACTCTGGAAAGAGGAACCCAAACGAACAGAGAAGTATAAAAAGTGGACTTTAACTTTTTAGAAAAAATCTTGGTTCCGAAAATTATTGCGCTTAGGTAAACCTAGCCTCGAGTCCGTATAGTTCTGTGGAACTGAATTTGTCGAAATTCAAACAAGTTCTTGGTGAATGGTTTTAAGTAGCCAAGAACGGTTTTTGACGAAAATGATTTAGAGAATCGTGAAACGCAACTTTGTAATGATAGAATAACCAGTATTCGTATTGTATGAAAATCAGTTATTTCTATAGACGCGAGTGACAGTAAAAGTTACTCAAAGTATCTGGTGGTAGTATAAGCCACCCATAATTGATAGAGATTGGTGGTAGTATAAGCCACTCATAATTACGTAGAGTTTTATTTGACAGTTTGTTTTCTATCGTGACAGCATAAGTCACACATATCCGTAGCCATATTAGACAGTCAAACTTAAGAGAATAAATTATCACTTCGATATTCTCGAAGCAAGAGTTTGGGTTGTGTATTGTCCAGTCTGGAAGCGACGGAAGACCACCGTCCCGAGCCACCATCTTTTACCCGAGTCAGATCAGGCCCAGATTATCGAACACAAATATCGTCACCATCACCTTAGACGAGGCGAGCAGATAATCGTGCTACTGCATCTTTGATAAGAGGTTGTCGCAGCAACCGTTACATCATATTCTTATCAGAGGTGTGGTAGATATATTTCTAAATTAGACCCGAAGATCGAAAATCTTCAATTTGTTATTTCCCTTTTTCCTTCCTTTAAATCTTTTTGTCAAATCTTGACCATTAAAGGGTTAAATCCTTTAAGGATTAAAACAGCCAAAAAGGGCTTGTATAGCGGTCTTCAGAAATGTTCATTTGCAAGAGCCTATTTTTGAAAATTTATTAGTGGAATGACGGGCTCAATACTAGAGTCCATCATGCCAGTGGTATATTTTTAAAAATAGTAATTTCTTTGTCTGCAGCTGGATATTATGAAAATATTACAATCTTCTTGACAAAATTTAACAATTATATAAGGGTCTGTGGGAGGGAAACGTTCGAAGGGCCAGATAACTTGCTGCCAACTAACTCAATTCCAAAACAATCAGACAGGTTGGATATTTTGAAACTAATTTAACTGGATATGGTTGCTACTCTAGAGATCACCTCAGCTTGTGTTAATTGTGCTACAAAAGTCACTATATTTATATTCAAATTCCTTGTTAAAAAATCAAGGATAATTAATTTGAGAAGGGATAGAGTTGTAACTGGCTTAGAAACAATTTCTGCTTCATACAGTACCTCAAGTTCATAACTTGATTGTTTCATTGGAGACAAAGGGATCTTATGTTTTGGTAGTCAAGCTAAAAGGTCATGCTGAACTTGTTACAATCTTGAATAAGATTCAGCACCATAAGTTCTGTGTTCGTAATCAATTGAAAACTTTACGTGGGGTGGGGAAAAATTAGATTTACGCCCAATGCACACAGGCTTAAAAAAATGCAAAACAAAAATCTTTTTCTGGTGAATTTAACATTCGTCTGCGCTGCTCGGATACAAATACACTGTTTCGTGTTTGATTCGCGAAACGTGTTTTTATCGAAACAGACGTTTCACTTTGCCATGTGTGTTGCTCGCTTTGCTACTCGAGAAACAGTGACAAAGCGATGACTAATCATCAAGCGAAATCACTTTTACGTGACATCAAAAATAGCAACTTCCATGGAGCCAGCGTGGTCTATTGACGCCGCCATTTTGATATCATGTGACTTGTGGCACTATTTCCTTGTTTCGTTTATGCTTTTGTTTCGACGTGTGCTGCGTTTGTCAATCAGTCTGATTGTGCAACAGCACCCCGTCAAATTAGTTTCAAAATATTCAACCCAATGTTTAATAAATAGTAAATCCATCAAAGACATACAAGTCGTACACTTGACAGATGTTTCAATGTTCATGACAGAGTATTATCTGTCAATTTTGACTGTGATGTCAGCCTACATGTGACGTAATTGATTATGACATCATATACTTGATTGACAGATCGCATCCATTCATTGAGTTTATTCTTTGTTCTGAACTTTTCTCATCAATGAGGACAGGTGAGACATTCAATTCTTGTCTATGTATTATAATCTTTGTTTTTCAGTGACAGATCTTATCTCTGTGAAGGAATTCTTTGAGCATCGCCTTGACAAACTGTACCTGCGACAGCACCAGCACAGAATGGGCTGGGTGACGGAACAGTTTCATCCTGGGAGGCAGAGATGTCTTAAAGGTATTGCAAGTGTCATGCAGAAAAATCTGGATCTAATAGGCATTGCATAGTCCCCCCCCCCCCCCCCACTCCCGCTACAAATACATTTGCACACAGCACATTCACACGTGGAAATAATGGATTGCGATGAAACGTGGCTTAACCCTTTTACCGACAAATCCCTGAAAAAGTAAAAATTCTTTCCCGTATAAAACTTAGTCTGTAGAATATTTAGAAATAAATTTGACTGGAAGCCGTTGCTGCCTAAGGCAGCAACGGCTTCCAGTCAAATTAGTTTCTAAATATTCAACAGTTGTCCTGTGTGGTTGCCTTGAAAATGAGAAATGGGGAATTCATTGCTGAAAGGGTTAAAGCATTCGTTCTAGGTTTCAAATAAAAAAATACATAAATTTGATTGGTCAATCCTTCTAGCGACCATCTTGGATTCGAGCAAATGTCCAAGAAATTATTTCAAAAGATTACTCCTCATTAATTACTTAGACAATTTTAATGAAACATTGCTGGAAGGACCCTAGGCGGGTAATCTTTGAAACTCGTATGTTGAACTCTTGAGTGATCAGTTATTTGGCAGTCATCTTAAATTTTTAGATTTTTAGGAAATACTTTAAAATACTTCAATTGAAATCCTCATTAACTAGTGGATCAATTTTAACCAAACTTGGCTAGAAATGACACTATATGATGGTAGCTTTCTGAGCCTCTATTAAAGAATGGCAGGTTAATAGAAAAATCTGATCTGTCACTCAAGTATCTGGTGTCATAATCAAATGTGTCACATGTTAGCTGACATCACAATCAAAATGGCCTAGCGCCGTAAAAAAAATGGAAATGTCTGTCACAACTATATGTTTTGATGAATTTATAATTTAGTAGACATTCTGTGGAATATTTTGAAGCTAATTGGCATAGGCAGCAACAACCCCCACCCCAAGTCAAATTGGTTTCAAAATATTCAACATCTTACCAGTATAATTACCGTAACATTCTGATTCTGGGAATGCAGATTTCAAAGTTTTAAATCGCTTTCAACACACGCAAAACATGGGAGGAGCTTAGCTAGAAATGGACGTGGCATCACTAGAAATGGATCACTCCACTGACATCTAATGTCTTGGTAGATAATGAAAGTTATCTGGGGTGCGTTCAGGAGCGCGAATATTTTCAGATCGCCAAAACATTTTGTTTGGTCACGTAGTAGGTTCGCTTATGGGTGAACATACCACGTAGCCGAAAAAAAATGTTCAGCGAACTGAAAATATTCGTGCTCCTGATCGCACCCCGGTTGCTAGATTAAAAAATAAATTTTGGACAGTTAAAGTGCAGGTAATTACAGGTGAATGGCATGCCCTAAAATTGTCGAATTAAAGGATACAGTACAGCTAAAAAATAACTGTTTTCAAAACAAAATAAATGTTCCGTTGAATATTTTGAACATAATTGGATTGGAAGATATGCAGCAATGTCTTCCAATCCATTTATGTTCAAAATAATCAGCAGAGCATTTCTTACAGTGTGTTCAAAATTGTTTAACATGTTTCTGTTTTGGAATTTATTTATGAGCTGGACTGTATGTGCAAAGATTATTACATATGGTGAGTATATATCTTCTGCCACTTCCACTCATCCTATATCTACTCGTTATCAAAATTCTTTTATTAACAGAACATCAGTACAAAGCCAGTTCCCCGGGTCCAGAAACTGAGCGGACGATGGTCTTCTATAGTGAGGCACGAGTGGATGGTCTGGCCAAACGCATTGAAACATCAGCAGAGATGACGGAGCACTACACAGATCGTCCAGACTTCTTGTACTATCGATACGTAGAATTAGGCAAGCGGCCTAAGAAATTTGGGCCACAAGAGGGTGCGTTCAGCTCAGCCAATGCCCGGCCAATCCTGGTACGCTTGGTATAGTTTTTACTAACCATTATGATACATGGGTTAATTCAGGCTCTTGAAAGTGATTCTGGGGAATTGACATGAAAATGCTTAAATTTAGATATTTTCGCTAAATCTTTATTCCCAGTGCGTTAACCGAGCCAGTCATTTCAGTGGAAATATTTATAAAATAGTCTCTTATCCCGCAAATGGACTATCAGCCAAAAGGCACGTTTTGAAGGCTTGGGCATTAAGTGGTTAAAAAGTCAATGTCAAAGTGGTCCAAGGGCCTGTGACGCTCACCTGGACCATTAGCATTTGAAACATTTGCATTTAAATATACACGGTTCTTCACATTAAAACAGATGGCCACTGGAAAAACTGACCAATCAAAATTATGAATGGAATTTCTGGAGCCTACCACCATAGGGTCATTCCAACGAGATTCAGTTAAAATCCACAAAGCTGTTAAGATTTTCACCCAAAAGAGTGACCAATCAAAATTCTGAATACAGCATTTGGAGCCTACTGACATAGGATGCGGTTAAGGAGATGATGCGTTTTGACAATTTCCGGTAAATTTTTCATAAAATCTAAGATTTTCACCCAAAAAATTGATCAATCAAAATTCTGAAAAGAAGTTCTAGAGCCTACCACCATAGAATGTATCTAGTCAAATTTGGTTGAAATATGTCAAGCAGCTATGGAGGAATAGCATTTTGACCATTTCCGGAAGATTTTTCATAAAATCTGATTTTCACCCAAAACCTGATCAATCAAAATTCTGAAAAGAAGTTCTAGAGCCTACGACCATAGAATCTATTAAGTCAAATTTGGTTGAAATATGTCATTTAGCTAAGGAGGAGTAGCATTTTGACCATTTCCAGTAGATTTTTCATAAAATCTCAGATTTTCACCCAAAAATTTGATAAATCAAAATTCTGAAAAACGTCTAGAGGGTACCAGCTTAGAATCATTCCAGCCAAATTTGGTTGAAATCAGTCAAACCGTTAAGGAAAAGCCGCGATTTGACGGACGGACGGCCGCCATGGCATAGGCTCAATTGGCCTTTCAGGCCAGGTGAGCTAACAACGTTATGTAATTAATTTTTTAACACTCAAACTGACCAAAGACGGCTTCTGCACTCATCTTGAGAAATGTCTATTTGCAGACCAAGGGAAGACTAATTTTGAAAATTGATCACTGGCTCGACAGCTGAGCTTGTTATATCAGTGGTAAATTCTAAAAAGATTTCCTTGAATGAATTTGTGGGTTAAATTGTTAACAAGGTCGCTAGAATCTCGGTACCTGCTGTTGATCGTCACACCATTTACTGTGTTAAAATCTGAGCCAAATCGGACTCATAGTTTCTGAGATACCCACATATCTAGAATTTCATCCGATATGCTCCGACTGGCTGACTGACGATTTATTGACCCGCTACCCACAGCTAAAAAATGGTTGAAATTATGAGCCCTGCTATAGTTAGATTGTAAATAACGCTTATAATTTTTATTTCCTGCAGAAAATTGTTCAAAGGTTTGAACGCGACAAGTCAAAGCCAGCGAATAAGGATATAGCGGAGCTGATGTTTCTTGTCTCGGAGGACCGTATTCAGATTACATACCACACCGACGATAAACGCATTGCATCATCAACAAGAGACTTCCTTAAACCATCAAACTGGGATGAAAAGGGAGCCACACTGACTATGACGGCCGACATGCACACCACATTTCAGGTGATGATCTAGTTATGTGTTTTTGTGCCATATATACGGTTTCAGAGAAAAAATACAATCTTTAACACTCAAATTTGTTCATGAAAATTCTAATTTTCTCATAAATGTCCATTTGCAGACCAAGAGAAGACTGTTTTTGAAAATTTACCACTGGAATGACTGGCTCGGTTATCGAGCCAGTCATTCCAGTGGTAAATTTTCAAAAACAGTCCTCTCTTGGTCTGCAAATGGACATTTCTCAAGACCACTGCAGAAGCCATTTTTGGCTGACACGAGGGTTAAAGGGTTAATCATACATTGCACTAGGGATGCACTATAAATTGTATATATCATAATTTGATAAAAGAAATACAATTTTCACAATGTTAAGCTTAAAAAAACCCATAAAATCATGAACAGTAAACAACAATATTTTGAATATTTTAAATTTACTTTGACTGGGAGCTGTTGCTGCTTAAGACAGAAGCAGCTTCCAGTCAAAGTAATTTCAAAATATTCAAGCATTTGATACTGGTTTTCATTGGCACTATTACCAATGCGTGTATGTAATGACCCCCACCCACTAAAGACATCTTCTGACATCGGGCTATACTATTTATCATGAATCTATATGAGATGGTTGTCTAGGGCAGTATAGTACAGTCCAGAAATAACTTAGAATGTTTCCAAAAACAAAATCAAACATTGAATAGTTTGAAACTATTTTGATTTGATTGGAAGTTGTTGCTGCAAGGTATTTGCTTTCAGAGAGTTGGCTTTTTATTTGTACGGATAAATTTCCTATTATTCCGGAAATAAATATGCTCATTTTGGTTGTCATTTATGATGCTCTATGTGGAGCGATCCTATCTGTCACTCAAGTAAGTGACATCATAATTACATCACTAGTTAGCTGTCATCACAATTATAATTACTTATAGCGGCGTCACGAAAATCAAAGTCCATCACTAGTGTACGAATTGTATGTCTTTGATGAATTTATAATTTAATAAACATTTGATTTAACCCTTTCATCAATGAATTCCCCATCTCATTTTTCAACACTAGCAGCAGGAAAACTGTTGAATATTTTGAAATTAATTTGACTGGAAACTTCTAGTCAAATTAATTTCAAAATATTCAACAAAATAAGCTTTATATCGTAAAGAATTAAATTTTTCAGGGATTTGTTGGCGAAAAGGTTAATATTTTGAAACTAATTTGACTGTGAGCTGTTGCTGCCATATCAGCCCCAAGTCAAACTATTTTCAAAAAAGTCAACAGCGTAGCTATATAATTACCTTCAATAATTAAAATTTTGGGAATTCATGTTTCAGTTTTAAATCAAGCAACACGTAAAAAATGAGTGGACCTTAACTAGAAATGGGTGAGGCATAGCTACAAATTGACCTCTTGGTCATATATATGTGATTCTCATTTTAGCTGTCGTCTGTGATCCTTTATATTATATAAGATTGTGATCAGGATCCACTATGTAATATGTATGTTTGGGACGATTGTGTTACTGTAGGTGGATCCAAGCACACAGCCTTTAAAACAAGTGGAGCAGTATCTTATGCTGATGGACCTACTGAAACTGGAAGATCAGGCCAGGGAGAAAGTCCGCGAGTCGGAAATGGAGGTCAGTGTTTATATTCAAAACGTTTTTTGCTTGACTGTATAAATGAAAATGCGATAACCTCATCGTCTGGCGACGACATCATTCAGTTTGCGTTTAGCTCAACTTAGCAGTTCCTATATTATGTTATGTTTATATTATGTTATGTTGAGGATAATCATACTTGGACACCTACCTCACTATAATAAGAGGGCGTGGTACAATGACCTTGGGGTAAAAAGGTCAAAGATCACTGCGTTGTTTGTAAAAATTTGGGAGGTTTTTCAACCTTAGCATTTTGTGTTTATCTCAACTTAGTGATTTATATCTCATGTTTGGATAAGCCTTTAATGGTCAATCCGGCCAAAACCAAGCCAGTCATTCCAGTGGAAAATTGTCAAAAATACTCTTCTCTTGGCCTGCAAATGGACGTTCAATAAGCAACTATTTTAATCTTCTTGACCAAATTTGACCATTAAAGGGTTAAGCATACAGGGCCCAAATTTGGACAAGCTGGCATGACACAATCACCGTGGCACCAAAATTTCAAGGTCACTGCTGTGTATTGTTAGTGGACTTGTATGATTACCTGTAAATTGAAAATCGCGATTATTTCTTAAATCGTGAATGTCTGATTTCAAATTATATAATTGAATAATCGTGATTAATTTCTACTGCATAAAATGTTTCAAATCCTACATTTTAAGTCCATTTGTAGGCCAAGAGAAAACTATTTTTGAAAATGTAAAACTGAATGACTGGCTCAATATTCCTGTGGTATATTTTCAAAAATAGTATTCTCTTGGTTGCAGCAACTTTTCTAAAGAACCATTTCAGCTTTCGTCATTGATATGCTTTTGGTGTTATGTCTTGGTAATTTGTACCCAAGCTGATTAATCGAGTAATCACGATTATTCTTAAATAATCGATCGTGATCACTCAAAGCAATAATCGCGCACGCCTAATTGATAGTCCTGTAGATTTTAATCTATGTAAGTAGAATTATATTTGATATCAAGCTTCGTAATGGACCTTTCCAGTTTTACCTTTGTCCCACCCATCTCTATCTAAGCTCCACCCACACTTCGCCCTGTTGGGATTGATCGATCCCCGAATGCCCTGACTATCAATTTCCTGAAAACTACAGGTAAGCTGAATATTTTGTAACTAATTTGACTTGATGCTGTTGATGCCTATGGCAGCAACAGCACCCAGTCAAATTAGTTTCAAAATATTCAACAGAATATTTATTAAATAGTAAAGACATACAATTCGTATAACAACGCATAGCCCGTCTTCAAATATGCATTCGTGACATACTTATTGACGTCATTCATTATGATGTCATTCTACACATAGCGTAGTTGATTATGACGACATAGGATGTGTTGATAAAGTGGAAAGGTAGGTCCATTCATTGCAACGTTGTAAAGTCGAGGTTCATGCAAGGTCGCATTTCTGGTAAATGAGTTTATTGTTAGCTCTGCACTGCAGTGATTGGTTCTGCTTTGATTGTAGGTCCGTGACATCATCAATGAGCGCACACATGAGGAAGCTGTCTCAGAATTAGAAATTTCTGTTTATGACACGGACAGAAACGAAAAAGCTAAAAAACACAGGAAAGAGCTGGTAAGTTGGATACAGTAGAGCCAAAAACAAAAACAGAAACATGTAAGTAGAATTTTAAACATGATGTAAGAAATGTTCTGTTGAATATTTTGAACATGATTTCTTTGGTCTTCCAATCCAGTTCTGTTAAAAATATTCAACAGCACTTTATTTTGGAAAAATTGTAATTTGTGAGCTGTCCTGTACATAATTATATTAACCCTTTAATGGTCAAGCCAGCCAAAACCAGCCTCTACAGTGTTCTTGAGAAATGTCCATTTGCAGACCAAGATACGACTATTTAAAAAAATTGTCCACTGGAATGACTGGTTCGATACCCAAGCCAGTCATTCCAGTGGTCAATTTACAAAAATAGTCGTATCTTGGTCTGCAAACAGGCATTCGTTAACCCTTTAACACTTAAAGCGGTCAAAAACTGCTTCTGCAGTGGTCTAAAGAAATGCTCATTTGCAGACCAAGATGATTTTTATGGTCCCTGAAAAATTTTGGGGAGGTGGGGGGGGGGAGCATATAGTCGACACACCTGTGACCTAGTTTGACCTACTTTTCATGGTTCATTGAACATTACAGAAAATCTCTGTCAGGGCTGTAGTTTCAAGAGTTTGGTATACAGGGACTAAATGTGATATGTGGATGCATCTTAGGGAGGTGTGCAGTGTATGAAAAGTAGGTCAGTGTGACTTACTTTTCATGGTTCCTTGAACATTACAGAAATTTTTGTCCAGGCTAATTTCAACAGTTTTTGTTATACGGTACCTAAGCTTGAAATCTCGATGCATATTAGGGAGATGTGCAGTGTATGAAAAGTATGTCAGTGTGACCTACTTTTAAACAACTTCACGGTTCATTGAACATTACAGAAAATTTTTGTCTGGGCTGTAGTTTCAAGTTTTAGGTTTACAGGGACTAAACCTAGTGTATGGATGCATTATAAGCTGAAAGTGTGTTGGATATCAAAAGTAGGTCAGCGTGACCTACTTTTCACAGTTCACTAAACATGCTTTTGATGTGCATTTCATGGTTCACTGAACATTAGAGAAATTTTGTCTGGGCCATAGTTTCACGAGTGGCCCTGCGGAGCGTGCCTTCGGGGAGCATATATCAGTTAAATACTGATATGCCTTGTTGAAAATTTCCCACTGGAATGACTGGCTCAATAACTGAGCCAGTCATTCCAGTGGTAAATGTTCAAAAATAGTCTTCTCTTGGTCTGCGAATGGAAACTTTCTACGAGACAGCTGCAGAGACCGTTGATTTACGAGACTTCACAATTAAAGGGTTAATATCAATGCCTGTTAGTAAATTTGAGTCTGATCATTTAATGGTCAAGAAAATTTTAAAAACCTTCATAATGAATGTTTATTTGCAGGCCAAGACTATTTTTGAAACTATCATGGGTATCAGTTATTAAGTCAGGCACTGCAGTGATAAATTTTCAAAAATAATCTTTTCAAGACCACTCCCGAAGCCATTTTTCAGGGAACCATACAAGAAAACTGTTGAAGTTTGCAATTAATTTGACTGGAAGCCGTTGCTGCCTTAGGCAGCAGTGTAAGGCATCAATGGCTTCCAGTCGATTTAATTTCAAAATATTCAACAAAATAAGTTTTATATTGTAAAAAAATTTACGTTTTCAGGGATTTGTTGGTGAAAGGGTTAAGATGAGTTAGCTAGTAAACCTTTATCTTCTTAATCAATTTTGATCATTGAAGGCATAACCCAGTTTCTGATAGCTGAAAATGGTTAAAGCAGAAATCATTATAATTATGCACCATTTGATTGACAGGAGAGACAGCAGCTGGAGGAAAAGATGCGTAAACAGGAGATGGAACTCGACTACCTCGCTCCATTCCTCGCACAAATAGGCGATCCAGAGAAGATCTCACGCTCACAGGCATATAAACTGAAAGAGGACTGTTTAGCGGACTTGAAACAAAGGCTTATCGACAAAGCTAACCTTATTCAGGCCCGGTTTGAAAAGGTAGAAGTCTGTTGTTAGGGTGTGGTTTGCAAGCTAGTGCTGATAGACATGGATGGGTAGTATTTATTAAACTCGCTCTCGTAACGCGAAGAGGCTATTATATTTGTGTGCGTGAATGTCTGTCCATCCAGAGCTGTATATAAAAAGATATTGCCTAAAAGAGCATATCTGCCGAATTGGGTTTTAATCCATCGATAAATGATGAAACGTGCCACAAACATATTTTCCCCATAGGCTTCAATACTTAAAAACGCATTAAAGAACCAGAGTTATGGCCCTTGTTTAAGGGTGTGGCCACTTCATGCTTATAGCCCAAATAGATATTGCCTAAAGGAACATTTTTGCCAAATTTTGTTTTAATCAATTCATAAATGACAAAACGCTCCACAAACATTTTCCCCATAGACGTCAATACTTAAAATCTCATTAATGAACCAGAGTTGTTACTACATTACAACCTACCTCCTTGCATTAGTATCGCTCTTTCCTTCTCTGAAGGGAAGCGTAGTAGGATGAAATTTGTACAGCCATTCTTTGCTGGGTATTGTGGTTACAGAGTGACTGAAGGCTTCTTCAGGTATCTCCATACTCTCTAAAAATGAGATCCATAGTAATTCGCTTGAATACTATATCTCAGAATGAGGCAAGAAGAGGGTTAATCTAGGGTTGCACGAATTTTGCTCTGAAACATTGCGATTGATTTTATAAAAAAAAATTGCGATTTTCGATTAAATCGTAGGTCCAAATTCCCAAAAGTATAAATCTGGGTAATGTGACAAGTCACCAAAACTGGGACTTGGAATTTCTAGAAAAAGTTTAAATAAATGATACAAAAATAGCACGAAATTAGAACACAATTTCATGCGACAAATTCTTACCATCCTACGTCTATGCTTAATGTATACCTTATATCCATCATCGTGGGAGTGAAATAATTAATTGAGACTGCCTAAATATTGAGTATAGTTTAATAAACATCGTTTATTTCATCAAAATTTTGCATAAAATGTCGTCGAGTAAAAATATAAATCCCGCTTCCGCTTATAGCCTCCCTTTGTAGGACGAGTTTAGGTCATTATCCGAGTAGCACGAAGATGCTAGTATTAGTACCCGGGGAGATACTGCACAATCCATATAGTACATAGGACGGTAGCTTTGAGTAGTTACAATAGCAACGGCATAAACTCATCCTATAGTTCAGTTTATAGTTGCTTTCAGAATGTATGATTTACATTTAAGAGTAATCAAAAGAACGCACAGTTCAAAATGCAACAATCTGGAATGCTGTTGCATTATTTTTTTAAATTAAATTCAAATCAAAAAGGAAAAATTAGTACAAAGCCTGAAATTGCTAAAAGAATTAAAAACAATTGTGTTCAGTGAGTATTGCCTAACACTCTGCAACTAAGTATATACTTGGTATTTCACGACTCGGGGTCTGCAGTGAAAGAAAGAAAATTATATGGCGATTCGATGGAGTAACTAGCTGGTGTTCTCAATGACAAAGGTGTTACCTCGCTATTGTTAGCTGGTTTACCATAGAGCTTTGTGTTTTAATTAGGACTTAATGAACACATGCATGAAGTGATCAAGAAAAAACACAATGGATACATGCGCGAATGGATTATAACTGTATTCTTTTACTGCTGAATGATGAGTTTTAAAATCTTAGTCTGCTAAATTTTTTCACGATGTTTCTATTTTTTTTTCAATTACATCGTAGAAAATCGTGATTTTCGATTAAATCGCGCAAGCCTAGGTTAATCCAATACCCAGCGTCACTGAGCAGGTCATTAAGCACAATCACAACCTCATTGGCTGATAGCTATCACATGACCTTGTTGATAGCAACCAAGACTTGATTTATTTTTCCTACTTCTGAAGTGGAAGGTGAATAAAAAATTTTCAAAGCCTTAAGTTGTTTCAACTTTTGCGTTTTGCGGTGCTTAAGTAAAGAGTTACTGGATTTCATCAAGGATGTCAGACAAACATAGGAAACTGTCAAAGATAAGTGGTTTGTCAGTTCTAGTGACTTATTTATGATTTTAATGATCATTTCTAATGTTGTGGTAGGCACGTTAGCAGTTTTGTGCTTGCGTACAGTGTCTTATGGACTTTAATTTGTCCACTTTGCTCCTTCATTATTATCGGTAGCATGTCATGCTCGCTGTATTTGAACATGACCTGCATTATCTCACTTCAACATACTCTTTCAAAAGAATAATGTAAATCACAGATTTATCAGAGATCGGTAGGGTCTCTATTATTATTCTTCTTCTTCTTTTCGTTCGCTGATCATACCGCCAGTCCTGTAAGTGACTATCGACATGATCATAAGCGTTAAGTGCGTGGATCCATGGTTTATTAGAGTGCGCCGTGCGGCCTGGAATCTCCGTCTTCAGCACTCGAGGTTTCTGTCAGGGTTACCTCACCCGTACTTCCTTTAGTCGCCTCTTACGACACGCAGAGGATACGGAAGGTGTATTCTAAGCCCCACCTACAGGGCAGTATTATTATTATTATATTGAGGTTAGCGTTGCCTATCTTTGAGTCACACATTGGAGCTTTTGCTCTATCAGTTTCTCTGTTTATTTACGATTCAGATTTGAAAAAAATCGCCAAAGAAAGGCAAGGAGATGGTCAAAGATAAGAGCCATTCAACGAGATGTCCGTCTGACAGTTGCCAACGTTTCATAAAATCTGAACACGCTGGTCATGTGTGTTTAAAGTGTACATCATATACCTATGAACCTTCTTGCTTGATATGCGAATCATGGTCCCAAGCCGCTAGGCTGACCGTTTTCAAATCTCTTTCGCCGGTTCTTTTTAATTTTCCTGTTTCTCGGAATCCTTCTCCTTCAAGGTAGCTGACTAAGATAAAGGCCAAACCCGAGGCCACAGCTGATTCAGCCATTCTGGAGAGAATCATGCAGTCCATGGAGTGTCTTCAGAAACAAGTCCATAAGATTGACTCCTCTATTAATAGCAGAATTAACAAGATAATCTCGGATCAATCAGACCCCAATGTTTCATCACTTAACGTTGTTGAATGTGAAACATTGGAGTTTGCCGCTCCCAGGAAGCGTCTATTTGCTAAATCAAAAAAAATAAAAATTACTACTTACTGACATTCTTTGTTTCAGAAGTACCACAAAAGCTGGAAAGAACAAAAGTACTAAGACTCGGGTTTCTCCTCGTTCGTCGCCTGTTCCTAAGCCAGTCAAGCCGTGCTCGGATCCATGTACTTCTTTGATCAACACTCCGCAGACTGCGCCCATGTGGCCCGAGTTTGGTTTAACCTCTCTTGGACCCAAGCGGGTTATAAGTGGGTCATGTTTAAAATCCAGCAGATCCACAAGTACCTCTACTATCATCATTCCGCAGTAAAGCGGGTTATAAGTCGGTCGTGTTTGTCGCCACTTTGTACTTCTATGGCTGCTCTAGTGAATTCGAAGGACAGTCGTTTTCGTATATTGTCTTTGCCGCATCCCCAGCTCGACTTCGGCCCTGGGTCCGGGTATTGTTCAGGGTCCAGGCCTGGGTCCACTCTTCTCAAGTTCGGCCTATGGCTTCCCCGCTTTGGCTCCGGCTTTGGTCCGGGGTGGGGGCCGGGCCTTCTGGCATGTCAGATTCAATTTGATTTTTTCAACTAACTTTGGTAAGTATCCATGTGATTTTCACTTTTTCCCACGTCCCGGGTCCAAGTTTGGCTCCAAAGCCGGGTGCCTTGCAAAATTCTCCATCATCTTCCATCTTTTTGTCTAGAGATTTGAGGTCCCTGCCCCGGCTTTGGCCCGGGTCAGGAACCGGACCCCCCCGGAGTGTCAGAATTTAATTTCATTGAAAAAATGTTTCCGCTAAATTTGTAATTTTTTCTCATGTTTCCCTGGTCCTGAACGGCTTAGGTTTGGGACTAGGTTTAGTGGAGCCGCGCCCTGGTCCCTTTTGCGGACCCAGGTTCGGCTCAGTTCTTTGGATCGGGGTTCGGGCCTACTATCATCTTTTTTGTTTCGAATATTAATATTTCTTAGTTAGATAAGGGTTTTTTTCCAGTAGGATCTTTTTTCACCTTATTACATATGTGCATATCATTATCTTATCTAGCAGTACTCTCTCCTGCGATATCTTAGTGGTTCAGGCTGCGTTCTCCCCTTTTTCTGTATGTTATCTCTCCTTGCCTACTTCAAATTTAAGTTATAGTAATTATTATTTGCTCTCAGTTTTTTCTCCCTGCACTCTTTCCTATCTGTCAGATTACTTCACTATTCTTATTAGCTATGTTTTAGTCATTATTCGTCCCACATTAGAGGCGCAGTTCTATTCAGGCTGTTCATCTTTTTGTATAGTTCACCTCCATTCTATTTTGGCAGGTTGATATACTTTCATAACTTTAGGAGAATTTACTTGTTATGCTATCTTTATCGTGAATATTTTGCTCTTTACGGCTATTTCTCCTTATTTATCATCCTTTTGTTTTAAATATTCATTTCCTAAAGTCTGATTACACTTGCCCTCATGGTGTTTTGTGACTCTTTACTTGCTTTCCCAAATTTTATGTTCTTTCAGTATCTGTCAGCTTTATCGTCAGGCCCCGTAGTTACTGCAGTCTATTCGTCCTAGTTTCATTTCGTCTCGGTGACATTATCATTTTTTTCTCCACTATATACCCATCCTAACTATTCAGCCTAGCCCTAATTGGAATATTGAGGCTTTTTAGCCGTTATTCTTCATTTATAGCTTTCTTTATTCAGATATTAGGTATCATACAAGTATATCTTCCGTTGGTAGGCTTCTTATCTCCTTTGTTATTAGGTCTTCTTGATGTATTTTTAATGTGTTATATGTATAACTGATGTGTACATTTCATTTTGTAATCAGGATCAATTTATAAGCATCCTTAATGGGTGGTCTTTCCATATTTTGTCTTATTTGTTGCAAAAAATTGCTTTTTTATACAATAATACATACTGAGCCAAAAATGTTTAGCAACAGTGAAGTTTGGTTTGTTGTATTAAAACTATGCGTCCATTTATAACCAAATTTGCAGGCATGTTTCGTCAATGTAATGTCTCGCTGATCATGAAGAAATGCAAATCATTTCTTGCATTTCTCGGCCGCACGCTTACTGCATGTGAAAATGCATTTTTCATGCACTGGCCCACATTGGCGGGTAGCGAAGGCAAAAATTCACCATATTGCAAAAGCAGATAACAAACATTAATAGAAAACGCTTAAAAGTTTACCCTACCGAACATGGGCCGCCGCCCAGGGCTACCCGAAAATCAGCGCCATGAAGCAATGGGAAGACTTGCTGTTGGGCAGAGTGTTCGCGCTGTTGCTCGAAATTTTAATGTTCACGCCTCAACCATTTCCCGTCTCCGCCAACTTGAGCAAGAAACTGGACATGTTAATGACCGACCACGATCTGGCAGACCGAGAGCAACAACACCACGAGAAGACCGCTACTTAGTGACGTCATCACGACAGGTTTGAGACTGCGCCGCGGCTGTCCCGTAATTTGCACACCGCTACCGGCACTACAGTGCATGCACAAACTGTGTGAAACAAACTCCATGATGCTGGACTGCATGCCCGTCGTCCACTTGTTGCTGTTCCGCTTACAGAGCGTCACATCGAGAATCGGTTTGCATGGGCAAGAACTCATCAGCGATGGCGTGCTCAACAATGGAGCCACGTTTTGTTCAGTGATGAGTCGAGGTTTTGTGTGGATGTGGTGGATGGTAGGCAACAGGTTTGGCGACGTTTAGGAGAATGGTATGATGCAGCCAACATCATTCAGCATGACAGATTCGCTGGCGGCAGTGTCATGGTGTGGGCTGGAATCCTTGAAAACAGATCTTATTGTGATTCGCGGAAATTTAACGGCTCAACATTACTGTGAAGAAGTTGTCGCCCCTGTTGTCATCCCTTTTATGGTGCATCATGCAGACTTTATGTTCCAGCAAGACAACGCCCGTCCTCATTCAGCTAGGGTCACCAGTGATTTCCTTGAGGCTAACAACGTTCCGGTGTTGGACTGGCCAGCGCGATCACCGGGCCTGTCTCCTATCGAACACATGTGGGACATTCTTGGCCGTATGGTGCGTGAGAACCATCCACATCTTCACAATGTGCGGGAGCTGGAAGCTGCACTGCTCCAGGAATGGGATGCGATTCCTCTTCGTGACATCAGGTGCTTAATTTGAAGCATGAGAAAGCGATGTACAGCGGTGGTTAATGCACGCGGAGGTCACAACCGGTATTGACAGCTCAGTGTCATTATTTAAATTGGACCCTTCCGTTGAATGATGCCGTGTTAAAGGCGCGATGCTAGCAATAGTAACAAGAGACGTGTTCAAATTGGAAAATGACCTATCAATTAAATAATATATTTGAATCAATTTATTGTTTTTGTTAAATAACATTTATACAGTAATATTCTCAGTGTTGCTAAACTTTTTTGGTTCAGTATATTATGGTAAGGTTCCTCTGGTCTGTGCATCTTGTGAGTTTGAGATTTTTCTAATATCCAAGATGGTTCTGGAGGTGGATTTCTTACAACCTTTACCGTAGTTATAGATTTCTCCTTACCAGTGCTCTCAGTTTTGCCTTCTATCCTTGGAGGAAGTCGGTTATCCCTCTTCTAGGCCCATTGGGTTTCTTTGATTTTGATCAGTGTATTGTTAATACGTTTTCTCATGGTCATTACCCTCTCTGTCAGTGGATCCACCCTCTCTTTTTTTCTGTTACTCCTCATTGGATCACAGTCCCCTCATTCCCAGTGAATCTTCAGGCATGGGATTCAGATTCCTCAGAACACTGACTATTCATCTTGGCTTCCAATTTCAAAATGGTTCAGTCCAGTCTTTAATTCTTTCTTTTCAGGTAGGCTTATGGACCTTTCTCTAGTCCTGAAGGACTCATTATTTCTAGTGCCTTTTCACCCGTCCTTTCAAAATTGCTCTTTGTACCACATCCCTTGACCTAGTATGGCAGTGCCACTTCATAACTGTCACAGCCTCTCCTTTTTCCCCCTTTCGTGTTCACCCATATCTTTCTTCATGTCTGCTTGTCTTAATTTTTAACCCCTTTTTCAGTTCAGGTCTACATAGATGATTAACTCTTGAAGGCTTAATTCCCTATGTCTCTGTTCTCGGACGTCTCAGTCGCTATCCGAATATGTCTTCATCAGGCTGGATTGTCAACATGGGAAATCTCATTTATCTCCAAATCAAACATTAACTCACTTAGGGATCCGTTTCGATCTTGTCCAAAGGAAGCTTTTTCCTTCCCTCACCATTGTTAAGGCCCTTATATCTACTATCCAGTGTTTTCAGTGTGGGCCAGTTCATTTCGGCCAGGTTTTCATATTATAGCCCTGATGGTGTCGGTGGAAAAGGTATTTTCTTGGGCCTATTTCAGGAGAAAGCCTTTCAGCTTTTCCTCATGTCCCTTGGGATCTATTATCTGGACCCTCTAGTTCCTTGTTTCCTCATTAAATTCCATCTTATCAATCTCAGTTTTGGAAAGACATCCATCTCTACTACTAGGTGGTCCAATTCATTCCCCTTTCCTCAGGTTATTTGTTTACACAAACTCATCACCGTGACACATTCTATCTCCTCAAGTCATCTTCTCGAGCGCATCCCTGGAAGGATGGGGATCAATCTGGAATTCCAGGAACATTTCAGGCACTTAGTCCTCTCTGGAAGCCTATAACCATGTCAACCTTTCGAGTTGTGGACTGTTTTTCCATGCCCTAGTCCTTTGGGATCCCATGATACGCGGTTTATCAATTCTTATCCGTTCGGACAATTTCACAGTAGTCTAGTTCTTCAATCATCAGGTCGGTCTCTCTGTCTGCCAAGAGTCCTTGATAATGCTTCACTGGTGCAGAGCCCGCAACATTTCTCTCCGTGCAGCCCACGTCCCAGGCAAGTTAAATTTTCTGGCCGACCAATTATCTCGTCCTTCCGGGATCCCGGAAACGGAATAGGAATTGAAAAGGGCTGTAGTCAATTTTTCTTCAGTTCGGTCATCCCCACATAGATCTTTTGGCTACTCTCACGAACCGAAAGATATCCATCTTCATATCTCCCTTTCCGGAAGAGATGGCCCTTTCAGTCGACCCTCTAGCCCAATCTTGGGACATGTTCGCTTATGCCTTTTCCCCAACGATTCTCATTCCTCTGGCCCTAAGAAAGATCCGGCAACATCTTTGTCTGGTCCTGTTAATAGCTCCGTTTTGGCTGACAAAGTCTTGGTTTCCGGATCTCTTGTACCTTCTTGTAGATCTCCCTCTTCTATTACCTGTTTCCAACAATCTCTTGTCCCAGAACAGAGGCAGGATTCTGCATTAGAACCGAGAAATCTTTCGCCTGTCTTTCTGAAAGCTGTCGAGTTGCCACCTCCTTCGTCAATCTTTCAGTCTGATCTCAAGAACTTTTGACAAATCTCGGAGCCTCCATTCGGAACATCTTAAGGCTCGATTTGATTTTTTTAAGAAATGGTGTGCAGACAATTCTATCATGCCCTCTGAGGCCTCTGTGATTCAGGTCACAGATTTTCTGGTTTTCCTTTTTGATCAGAAGCTCTCAGTTAACACTGTCAGATCCTATCGGTTTGGTCTGAACTCTTTCGTCAAATGCCTTAGTGACCCTTCGGTCGAAGTGCAAAAACATTTTCATGATCTCATTAAAGTTAGGGGAAATTCTCGTCTTCCCTTTAAGAAACCCTTTCCTTCTTGGAACCTTTCTCTTGTACTGCAGGTTCTTGCTGGGAAACATTTTGAACCCCTAGGTTCTGTTTGTTTAAAACCACTCTCTCTCAAAGCAGTCTTTTTATTAGCAGTAGCGTCAGCTAGCAGATGCTCGGAAAAATTCATGCCTTATCTGCTGAATTGGATAGATTTAAAATTATGGGTAATAGCATTATTCTCTATCCGAGGGCAGAATTTCTGTCCAAAACCTAAGTCAGTTAAATTCTTGGGTAAACTCATTATAATTCATAAACTTTCTTCCTTATCGTCAGATGACTCTGTCTGGTGCCCTGTTAGGGCTCTTAATATTTACAAACTTCGTACTGCCTCCAAACGATCCGACTATAAACATCTTTGGGTTACATTTGCAGAAGGTGTTGATCAGCCTGCCTCTTTAACTACTATTTCACGTTGGATCATTGATACCATCAAAATTTGCCATGAATTAGCTTCACCTGGAGACTATTCATTAGTAGGGGTTAAGGCCCATGATGTTTGGGGCCTTGCCACCTCTTGTGCTCTATTTAATTGATCCTCTCTTGAAGACACCATGCCGGTAGCTAACTGAAAATCAGAGAATACCTTTATTAATTTCTATCTCAAAGATTCTGATCCTTCCTCCTTTTTCTATAAGACTATTCAGAAGGTGACTTCGGGGGCCATGCCTTGTATTCCTTCTTCATCATCTTCATTCTTATAAGACATTTATTTGGGGTTAGTGTAAGATCATTACTTCTTTCTCATGTGTGTATTTCACCTCATTCATATCATCTTTTTCATCACCCTTTATTTATTTCATTCTTGCATGATCATCTCTTCTTTCCGTTCTTAGGGTTGTTTAAAGTCCTGCTTTTCTACTCTCTTCCTCCTTTCTTTCTGAACCCTTTCTATTAGGGTTCCTTATGGTAGTAATTCTGAGGAATTATTGTCATTCGTAGTATCTTTCTCTACTTGTTATTACTAACTTCGTGTTCATTCTTTACCATTTTTTACATCACGTTTGCTAAAAAATTTGCCTCCCTCCAGGCTTTGTTCAATGTTCAAATCTGTATTTGAGCAATAGTAATGCAAGGAGGTAGGTTGTAATGTAGCAACAATGACCAGACGACCCGTAGGGTCTGGTCTTATGTTTTACTAATAACATATACCTACCTCCTTGCATTACGGCCCATCTCAAGCCTCCCCTGTCAATTTTTTTTGTTATGACCCTTGTTTAAGGGTGTGGCCATTTCATGCTTATAGCCCAAATAGATATTGCCCAAAGGAACATTTCTGCCAAATTTGGTTTTAATCAATTGATAAATGACGAAACGTTCCACAAACGTATTTTCCCCATAGACTTCAATACTTTGAAAATATAGCAAGGGCCATAACTCTTCTATTTGTGGGCGTGGCCTCTTCATCTTCATAGCCTAAATTGTTGACACATGACAGACAGACAAATTGTGATTGTATAAAGTCACCACCTAGGTGAGCTAAAAACGACTAATCCGATTTGGCTGAAATTTGAAGACAACAAAATGATCTTAAAAATGACAGGATTTCCAGACTTTGGCTGTGAGCCAGAGTGATCCAGATACAATTGTATCAAATTCTGGAGCTACGGATATCTCGGAAATAACTGGTGCGATTTTAGCTCAAATTTTAACACAAGAATGGATGTGAGAATATACTATGAACAATTAAATTGCAACTACCTATCTGGGGAGGTGGTTATTAACCCTTTCACCGTCAAATCCCTGCAAAAGTAAATTCTTTATGCTATAAAATTTATTGTGTAGAAT
This sequence comes from Chaetoderma sp. LZ-2023a, assembly GCA_034401795.1. NCBI lineage: Eukaryota > Metazoa > Mollusca > Caudofoveata > Chaetodermatida > Chaetodermatidae > Chaetoderma > Chaetoderma sp. LZ-2023a. The sequence continues at coordinate 47,841 of JAVVLW010004488.1, forward strand.
ATTTTGAAATGAATTTAACTGGAAGCCATTGCTGTCTAGGGCAGCAATGCCTTCCAGTCAAATTAATTTCAAAATATTCTACAGTTTTCCAGTATGGTTGGCTTGAATATGAGATATGGGGAATTCATTGGTGAAAGGGTTAACCCATTAAGTTCCACAGGCCAAACAATAAATTCTCTATGGTGAATATTTATTTTATATTTTATGTTACTGGAAGCCATTATGCAGCAAAGTCTTGAGTACAATTATTTTTCTAAATTTATCAACGGCTTCCAAGTATGTTATTATAGCTGCCTGGAGAGACTGAGATTTTAGGGTTGAAGGGGTTAATATTTGCCACATTTCTTATATATACTACAGGAAGCTAAGTATGGGGGGGGGGGAGAATTATAGATTCACCATCTCTACAACAAAACTGACAATGTATATCTAGAAGTGTAATCCAGACTGTCAACATCCATAGGTTAACCTTTGCAGGGCGAGAGGTTATGTATGACTAATTCATTACACTTTAACCATTTAAAAATTTCAGTTTTCTCATAGAAAACATCAATTTTCCGACCAAGAGAAGACTATTCTTGAAAGTTTACCACTAATGAGTAATGACTGGCTCAGTTATCGAGCCAGTCATTCCAGTGGTAAATTAAAAAAAAAAGTCTTCTCTCGGTCAGAAAATTGACATTTCTCAAGGCACTTGCAGAAGCCATTTTTGGCCGATATGAGTGTTAAAGGGTTAAGAAATATTTTGTTGAATGTTTTAAAACTAATTTGACTGGAGGAACTAATATGAATTAGTTTAGTTTCAAAATATTTGATATCTTTCCTGTATGGTTGCTTTGAATCTGAGGCCCTGGGAGTTTATGGATGCCTAGCTCTCAAAGATACTAACGCGGTCAGATTGCCTGTGTGTTTTCTAGGAGACACAGGAGCTTCAGAAGAAGCAAGCCTGGTACCAGCAGAATCAGGTGTCTATGCAGAAGGATGACGAGGAGGAGTATTTGAACTACTGTAGCGAGGCCATGTTCCGGATACATATACTCGAACTTCGCCTTAACAGGTAACATCATTAACAGCCTTAACAGGTACTTGTACTTGTACTTGTACTACCAGAATGTTGCATATTGGCAGTATTTTTTTGATTACTCCAAAAACTCTGAACCATATAAATACATCAATGTAGTATTTCTATAAATGCATTAAACCTTCAATGGCCAAATTTGGTCAAGAAAATGAAAGCAGTTGCCAAGAGAAATAGGCCGAGAGAACAATTTTTGAAAATTTACCAGACTGGATCATTTATCGAGCCAGGCTTTCAACTGGTAAATTCTCAAAAATAGTCCTCTTGGCCTGCAAATGGACATTCCTCAAGACCACTGCAGAGGATGGTTTTGGCTGGCTGAAGGGATAATAAGCAGGTATTTATGGAATTCTGAGTACCGTTCACTCACCATTTTTTATGACATTGACTTCAAAATCAAGAGAGCTCCATGGTATCCTAAAACTTCCCGCCCATGATTGCTGAAGATTCTTTCATTAGAACTTAAATTATTACATCGGACACACAGACAGATACACACAGGGAATGGTGGAATCTATTTCTAGCTAAGCTACGACCACATATTTATGCATGTTAGACTCTATTTTGAAACGTGAATTCCCAGAATATAAATTTCAACGTAATTATAAAGCTAAGCTGTTAAATATTTTCAAACTAATTTGACTGGATGCTGTTGCTATCTGGCAGCAACCCCAGTCAAATTAGTTTCAAAATTTTCATCAGAATGTTTATTAAGTCGTAAATTCATCGAAGACAAAGATTTTTATTGTGACATTATCTAACTCGTTATGTATTTGAATACTGACCTCAAATACTTGATTGACCGCTGGGATTAACGTGATGTCTTGATATGACTTGTGTTATGATTCAGGCACAAAGAGATGGCACCGCACAAGTATATGGCCTTGGAACAGAAAATGAGAAGTGACCCACGACTTGCGGAATTCTTCTAAGCATGATTCAAACATCATGGAATACTCCTATCTAAATTATAATATCATCTCTATTGTCACCAGTGCCCGTTATGTATGCCGATCCATCCATTAGCTGTGATCAAAATTGTAAATATTAATTTATATTTAAAAGTGAATAAATGACATGAGAACTTTCTATTTATTATCAATTTATTGAAAACAAAAAACTATGTAATATCACAATATCTGATTTATTATCATTAATGTACCATTCCAGTTTATCCATCAATCATACGACATCATAATAAACTATGTGACATGTAGAATGTCAATCAACGACGTAAATAAGTTCATCACGAATGCATAATTGATGATGGATTAAGCGTTGTACGAATTGTATGTCTTTACTAAATAGTAAAGATGCTGTTGAATATTTTGAAACTAATTTGACTGGGCGCCGTATCTGTATCACAATTATCTGCTTGTTTAACATCGCGCTAATGTATTCTCTCACCTGAATGGCTAGGATAAGATAAGGAGGGATAAGTTTGATGAATACTTATACACCTTACTGATATCTATCATGTCACATTAAAGCATTAAATTTCTTTAGTAAAAAAATAGTAAGTGAAATAATTATTCGTGTTTGCAATTATCAAGTAATCGTCCGCCATATTGTTTTGCAGCGGCCATTTTCTTTTCCCCCCACCTCCAACCTAATAAAATAGCTCGTCAAATCTAAATTCGTCCCATTCACTTTTTGATGCCTTGTGTGTAACGCATCTAAGCAGAGCCCCAATATCAATGTTTCTTCAAATAAAATATAGAAAAATCACGAAATGAGGACACAAAAATGAAATAAATATGTTGATAATTACATTCTATCCCATCCAGGATAAATATCCATTCAAAATCTGATATAAATCGAGTAGTTATTCTCTCTCAGACCACCTATTCCACCTTGCATGAACTCCAGGACATTTTGAAAACACCAACAACGCTGACGTCATCGACCTGTGTGTAGATTAATTCAGTTAGTTTATTTGCATATCAAAGATAAGCATTTGCATATCAAAGATATGCGCGCTCGCCAAATAGTACGGGCTAGTCTGCTGAGTGCATTTGTAATTTGCATCGAGATTTTATAAAATCCCACGGACTGGAATTCCTAATATAATAGGGGAGCAGAGGGCAATGTGTAAGCATTTTCATATACTATGCGTGATTTTTGAAACATAAATATTATGGTTTGTGAGAGGGAACTAATAAGAAACGCTATGCCCCATCCGTCGTCATACACCCACGTGCACACACACACACACACGCATGTACACACATGCCCACACACACCATTGCCGCTACCGTGGCCACTGCCGCCACCACAGCCACTGATGCTGCCGCCAATAATGATATAACCACCAACTGTAACAGCTATGACCAGTCGTGGCGCTGTTGTAAAAGATACTCGGGAGCACCGTCAATTTCAACCAGCACCAATGGCAATAAAACACCCACAATAGCAAACACCACCACTACTGCAAGAAGCATCATCACCACAAACCACCACTACCATAAACAGCACCACATCCACCCTCACCACCAACGATGCAACAACAAAAACTAAATTGCCTCATCAGAAATCCGCACCCTGTTTACGATGTGCCAAATTTCTCCCCACCCCCACCAGCCCACCCTTCCCTCATCTCTGTGATAATGATATGGATAACTCACATAACAAATTCAGTTGAATTTCACTGATTTTGGTCGAGATATCGCAAAGAACGAGATGTTTATAAGTAAACTGTTGACCATGGCACTGGCCATAGGAGCCAGAGTCGAATATAAATGTTCTCATCTAATCTGCAATCATATGGGTAGCTCTCACATAAAAAATTTGGTTGAATTCTACCAAACGACAGACAGACAGGCAGTATATCTTATATGTGGTTAGTTGCAGATCACAGTTCAATAAATCGCCATCTCCTTAGTCAGTTAGCCAATCACAAAAGCATAATCCGGAAAATATCGATGATTGATGATAATGATGATTTTAATGATTATGATGATGATACATGGTAGTGCTGTGGTGGTAGTGGTGACAACAGTGACGACGACAAGAGTGATGATGACTGATGATGATGATGGGGGAAAAAATGGCGCTCTATAAACACGGAGGGACTTCGATCACAAAGACTTCCGAACTGGATATACCTGTTGTTAAGGTCGTCATCATTATCATCATCGTCACTGTCGTGGCTGCGGTCATGGTACCGAGATAGTACTAGTAGCACCAGTCGCCGTCATCATCGTCATAGTAGTAGTGCCGGGGGTGGGGGGTCTAATGGGGGAATAGGTTTGTTGTTGGTCATGGTGGTGGTGGTGACTGAGTTGGTCGGTGTCGCGGTGATGGTGGAGCGATATTGGTAGTTGTCGTGGTACTGGTATTGATAGCTCACTCCCACATCATTTTGCATTTTACCAAAATTGGCCGTTGCCAAATATAATGTATATGTACATATCACCCCAATCTCCGCTATACTACTGTGAATTGTTATCATTGTCTCGGTGTAAAAACGTAAAATCATGCATCCTATCGCCGTCGTATAAGATATACACACATTTTAGAGGCAGTCTTTCGGCGACTATATTGTTTAGGGCTCATTCGCCTTGATATTTACAAAATGTCTTGGTGTTCGTGCAAGGTGGAATACCTCGTCTGAGAGCGAATAACTAAAGATTTATATACAATTTTGAATGGATATTTATCCTGAATGGGATACAACGTAATTATAAACATTTTCATTTCCTTCTTGCGTCCTCAGTTCATGATCTCTCTGTATTTTATGTGAAGAAACTTTGATATTGTAAGTGCTTGTTAGACGTCTTACAGGGGAGGCAGACGGATTTAGATTTGACAAGTTTTTTTATTACGTTGGAGGTGTGGGGATAAGAAAATGGCCGCCGCAAAAGAATATGGCGGACGCTTATCCGATACAAATTGCAAACATGAATAATTAATTCACTTACTATTTTTTTTACCATAAATATTTCTTATTTTCATAATGACCCTTCAGCTTTAAACAGCCCTAGCTAGGTGCATTCAGAAATGAATAAGTGCAGGCAGACAGCAGTTCTGAAATATCCATGTCCCACACAATAATTCATAACTCCAGTTGCCGCAAGCCCTCAAATACATGTACTGTATCGCTGGTTTCTGACTGATAGATATGATTTTTGAAGCACGGTTAGCTCAAGTTAACTGAACCGTGACTGGGATCAAGTGAGAGTGCCAGTAGTACAGTACAGCTGGTAGACCTGACGACTCAGGGCATTGCCAAGTTGTCTGAAAGAAATTAAACATAGGTAAACTGTATGAGATTCATTCAAACACTTCACAGGTTTTTAAGTGCAATGCCTATCATTTTCAAGGATTATACGTTGGGAGCGTAAAATATCAGCCTTATATTTAGTCTGGGTATATTGAAGGGCCCAACAGTCTATCCAAATATCTGTCATAGCCTCACAGGTCTGGTCGAGGGTCAAAGCAAACTGATTAAATACAAGGCTGCTGCTTATCCCTTATAATGCAGGATGTATCCAACCTCTGCATATATTGTGAAAAGCACATTTATTAGTACATTTGCCGTAATGACATTTTCAAGCATATCAAGTATAAACAATATGAACAGTTCAAACAATTTGTCACTCTCAGGATCAAATATGGCCTGGTATTGCATTGACCTGATGTGATTGTGTAAGTGTCAAGGGGGATTGATCCTTTCACCGATAAATTCCAGGTATCTCAATCGCAACTGCAAACAAACACGAAATCTGTTTAATATGCGTGCGTGCGTGTGTGTGCATGCACGTGCGTGCATGTGTCCGTATCTGTTTGTATCTTACAAAAAAGATCCGATTTGGCTCAAATTTTGATACAAAGGATATATTACTGTGAAAGAGGCAAGACAATGGCGGTGATTTAGATTTAAAAAAACCAGGATCCGGATTGGATTAAATTAATTAAATTGTATTTATGGATATCTAGTAAACTACTGGTCAGCTCTGGTTTAAATTTTAACATTTTTACATTATGATTCCACAATTTAGTCGTGATCAGCAAAATCAGAAAAAATCTGGAAAATGAGACCTTTGTATACAATTTTTGAAAATTTATCACTAAAATGACTGGCTCGGTTATCGAGCCAGTCATTCCAGTGATAAATTTTCAAAAATTGTATTCTCTTGACCTGTAAATGGACATTCCACAAGACCATAGCAGCGGCCGGTATGACCATTAAAGGGTTAAATATGACTAAAACGGGAGGGTGAGTGTCTGCAAACTCCCTTACCTGCCAGATTTAACTAGTTTAATGCTGCTTAATAGATTTTCTTTCTCTTTGTCTGTTGTGCGCTGGTCGTAGGCCTCCAATAAGCTGTAAAATTAATTTTAACTTCATTAATGGTGTTCATACATGTATACACCTGTGCAAAAGTTAAGCACCACCCTATTTTTACGCACATGCGAGGGTATATTCATGTGCTATGAAGAAAGCAATAGCATAAACATGTATGTACCCATCCATCTTAGTGCAAGAGGTAATAATGCAACTAGAGGAATGCTGATTATGATGGTGGGGAAACACTGTATGTTTTTGTTTGAACTTGAAAACGAGGCCTGAATATGGTTACGTTGACACAACTGACAACTATTGCCCTACAGTTGAAACACGTGGCTAGATTGTCATTAATGGTGTCTGAAAACGAAGTTTAACATCTGTGCACGAGTTTGAGACTGTCATTATTAATACCGGGTATATCCACCTTGTGCCTGGATGACGGCCTGGACACGACGTCTCATGCTGGTCACCAACCGACTGATACGCCATTGTGGTATTCGTTGCCATTCAAGATGGAGTGCGTCTGTTAATTCCTGTAGGTTCTGCACAGGAGGATCCCTCCTTCTCACCATGTTTCCCAGAATGTCCCAGATATGCTCAATAGGGTTCATGTCAGGGCTCCTTGCTGGCCATGGTAGGGTTTCGATGGCATTCTGGCGGAGGTATTCATGCACAGCTCTAGCACGATGTGGTCGGGCGTTGTCATCCATGAATATAGGGTGGGTTCCAGGTGCATGATTTACAATATGAGGGACCACAACTCTATCCAGTATGGAATCTTGATATCTTTGTCCATTTAGTGTTCCAGGTACAGTCAACAGATCCAGCTTACAATCAAATGAGATGCACCCCCATATCATAACGGAACCTCCACCAAATGGAACTTCTTCCATGATGTTACGTTGGTCGTACGCCGTGCGTCTGGACCTCCATACACGAGTTCGACCATCTGTGGCATGAAGCAGGAACCGACTTTCATCGGACCAGTGTACCCGTCTCCAGGATCTCATGTTCCACTGTCTTCTTTCGTTGCACCACCTCAGACGCTCCTCTTTGTGGTGTGCAGTGAGGAGAGGATGTCTGACAGGTCTCCTAGCTTTCATGCCAGCAGCATACAGTCTCCTTTTGATGGTAGACATTGACACTCTATTGCGCGTTTCCCATTGCTGGCTGAGCACTCTGCTGTTGGTGAATGGAGATCTCCTAACAAGGCGTACTAGGGCTCGATCATCACGGGCAGTAGTCTTCTTCGGTCTTCCAGATCTAGGCCTGTCCTTCACCTCGTTAGTTTGCCCATGTTTTGCAATCAAACGACTGATTACAGTATGGTTAATGTTCAGCTGTCTCCCAATCTCTCTGCATGACATACCAGTGGTATGCATGCCTATGATTTGCCATTTCACACGATCACTTAACCTTCGTCTTGCCATAGCGGTTCACAATCAAGAGCTAATTCTCTCTGTACAAATAAACCACGGTCATGAACACAAAATTCCTAATCTTGTCGCCTAAATCTGTATGTAATGTTCTACACCTCAAACTGGACTTTTACATAACTGAACACGTGTGCTGTTTCCCGCCACGCACGGACATCAAGCGGCGTGAAGTCATGCATGCATGTGCATTTCGTACTTGGAATTATGTCAGCTAACGCGGGGACAAAAATTATGGCAGCCTAGTTGTACCATCATGTTTCTACGTTCTATTGTTTTTGCTGGTGCTTAACTTTTGCACAGGTGTATATATATCAGAACTTATGAAGGTGCAATCAGTCAGAAAAAAATCGGCACAAATATATACAATAACCTAGCACTCGGCTATCTCATAACAAAACAAGATTAAACAAGAGCTCCGCAAATGGCCCACAATACCCCCCGCCCTGATGACAATCCAATGAATGAGAGCTATCAGACAATAGCGATTTCTTTCTCCGACCTAGACCAGTCATCCTATGAAGTTTTAACGGGATCTGCTAAACGGTCATGGAGGTATTGTCCGGAAACTAATTTTCAAGATGGCCGACTGGCTGTCGGCCATATTCGATTTTGGATCATCTACGATTTCAATAGGTTTCTTCTACAGGCCTAGTCCAAGAATCCTATGACGTTTCAAAGCGATCCGATAAACTTTAAAACGGAGCTCTCGTGCAAAAAATAATTTTCAAGGATCATCGATGATTTCGCTATGTTTCTTCCTCAGACACAATCTGGTCATCCTATAAGGTTTCAAAGCAATCCTATAAACGGTAATGGAGTTATCATCCAGAAACCAATTTTCAAGATATCCTCCCTTGGCTGGCAGCCATCTTGGATTTCAGATCATCGTGAAATTCCCCCAACAGACCACCCTTGTGGGATGGTCTGTAGTTTTATTAACCACTATAAAACATACTTACCGTTCAATCACTATTTGCTAAATCAACTACTCTGCATTTAGCCACCAGAATAAGATTTTTCTACTTGCTTACATGCCTCCATATGCCTATACCACTTCATCACACCCTCGACCAAGCTACTGGTAGAGTACACTCCCCGGATATGGCCTATCAGAGACTGGCACCAGTCTATACACACTCCTCAGTGACACCTGTCACCTTCACATGTATGCGCATACGCAGAGGATCCCAACTAGGAAATATTTGTGATACACAATAAACTGATTCTCAACTCATTCCCACGTGGGGTGGCTGAGGCCGGGTCGTACTGATTGAATGGTAAGTATGTTTTATAGTGGTTAATAAAACTACAGACCATCCCACAAGGGGGGGGGGGTCTGTTGGGGGTTGTTAATACACCACAAAAATATTTGTACCGTTCAATCACTACTTGCTAAACCCATAGAATTGGTCAATGTGCCCCACTTAATAACCCTTGGTGATTGGAGATTTGAGAATCATAAGACAAGGATAAAAATTAAACAAATCATATCCAAATGTTAATAAAATAACATAATAATGCATCTATAGCAATCACACAGTGATTATCAAACAAGGAAACTTGTCAACTCAATGAAATAAACAAAACAAGAGAATATCCTCACCATTTCTGAGACATACAGACTAGCAGAATTGGTGAGATGTGCTTGGTAAATGGTCTTTGGCTGGTTTTGTTAAAGTCATTATATTTCTAAAAAAGGAGGCCGCTGGGCTCTGACCCTTTAAATAGAGAGGTAAAAGTCGATTCAGATTTCCAACCTGCGACTTACATGACGTCGTCCAATGATGAGCCGGCGAAAAGAGCTAAGGAGGCAGCCCTACCACGAAGGTCATGAGCCTTGACATGGACTAAATTGATCTCACCAGGGAGGCAATCTCATAGCATAATTTAATGGTCTCACAGATCCATCTGGCAACCGTGGCCTTAGAAACTGGTCTAGCTACCTCCTCCGCGTACGGGACCCATAAGTGCGAAGAATCGGATCTTTTAAAATTTGTACTATGTTTATAGACTTTTAAGGCCCTGACAGGACACCAGAACTTGTCGGTCGGCGAAAAAGATGATAAGGATTTAAGAATAATCGGCTTGGCTTGGTAATGCTTAGACTGGGTCTTCGATAAAAAATCCCGTCTGAGATATAAAACTATTTCTGTAGACCGTACCCAGATTAGATAAATCTTTCTTTTTCTGCTGAAAGAGCATGAATTTCGGATCTTCTAGCTGAAGCGGCGGCAACAAGGAAAACAGCTGTAAGAGTCAATAGTTTGAGACTGATAGATCCAATTGGTTCAACATGGTGACCTGCCAATACTTGAAGAATCAAGGCCAAATTCCAGGAAGGCAAAGGCTTAGACACTGGAGGACGAATATTGCCCAAGCCTCTAATAAAATCATTCCGAATCATCGTATCCTTGATATCGGCACTAAATAGACAAGGAAAGGAAGAAGCCAAGGAAAATCTATATCCCCTAACGGTGTTAGCTAATAGTTGTAAAGAAGCGAAGATATGATAAAAAATCTAACACCTGGGAAATAGAAAACGTACGGGCAAGAAACCATGGTTTGAACACCATTCGCCCAAGATTTTAAGTCGACCCTTGTAAACTCGACGTGTCGACTCCCTCCTAGAAGAGTCAAGGATTTCCTGAGATCTTGACGAAACCTTGATTTCAGGGACCGAGCACTCGATATTCTCCAAACGCACAGACTGAAGATTTCTGGATTTGGATGAAGACATGTGCCCCTTAATTGAGAGAAAATCTGGGGACACTGGAATATGACGAGGAAAGTCTACCAGAAGATCGACAAGGTTTACGAACCAGATTCTTTTCAGCCAAAAAGGGGTTCCCAGAAGAACTTCGCAGATCTGGACCCTGACTTTCTTCAGAACCAACGGAATCAAAAGTTAGTGGGAATGCGTAGGCAAACATTCATGTCCAGGACTGAGACAGGGCGTCCACCATCAGAGCCTGACGGTCCGGAAAAGGAGACATGAAAGAGGAGATCTGGGCATTCAGAGATGTCGCAAAGAGATCTACGTGGGGACGACCCTGATGCTGAAAAATCGCTTTGACAACCAACTTTTGTAAACTGCTACTCCGAGTGGACAAATCTGCTGGGTCTTACCAACTCATCCGCAAGAAAGCTCAGTCTGCCTGGAACATGACTGGAAACTAGAAAGATTGGGTTCTTGCGGCACCACAACAGAAGATTCCAAATTTCCATACAAAGAAGTGAAGACCTCATTCCTCCCTGTCTGTTGATGTAGGAAACTACCATGGAATTGGCTGATCGAATCAAGATCCTGAGGCCTCTCACTCGATCCGACCACGAGAGGAGAGCCTTCTTGACAACCCACAACTCCAAGATATTGATGAAAGCTGTCGACTCCTCCAAGGATCAAAGACCGGAAATTGACAAGGAGATCTGAACTGCTCCCCACCCCTCCTGGGAAGCGTCTGAAAATAATTGCCTGAGGAGAGATCTTGATTCTTGACTAATGGAACACCTATGGGAAGCAGAGAACGATCCTTCCAAAAGTCTAAATGAGATATCAAGTGTTCTCTGATAGGAATCTGATGGTAAATAGAATGAACTGACTGCTTCCAGAGGGACATCAGGAACATTTGAAAGGGTCCTCTCATCAGCGCTGCACAGAGAATGACAATCTCGACGCTGACCATCAAGCCTAGAACCCTGAGCAACAATCATGTCCTGACTGAGAAAGAGGTTGCCAGAATGTCCATAGCCAACAAGATTGCCTCCACCCTTGCCTCTGAAGGAAAGACTAAGCCCTGAGACAGGTCGAAACAGACGCCTGGATGGGTGAAACTTGAGAAAGGACTATATTGTCTGAATTGATAGATGATGAAGAAGTCCTACTGCAGCTGAAAACTATGCAGAGGGATTAAATCCTAGATCTAAATTTCCTTGTAAAAAATTTGTCCACAGACAGCTACATGACTCTAGATATGAACTCTTCCTTTAACAAGAAAGAAAATGGAAAAGAATTTCTGAAGTCTTTCAACACAATAAGAGAGACCCAGAAATAGATGTCAGAACAAGGTCAATAAAAATATAATAGCGATACAGCAAGAACTCCCACTCTATCAACAGAAGAAAGAATAAAGTGAAATCTACATAACATGAAATGTTTCATGCTAAACCCGGGCTTAATTTCTAGGAAATCATGCCGAGTTAAAAAATTGCTCTCCACAATCAATGATAGGCGAGTGAACACTCCTAGCAAAATGAAAATTTGCAAATACATTTGTATGATATAGAATCTGCGCTTACATGTAAAAAGTAAAATATCTAAATCTTGATCAAAGATTTGAGATTTAAGGTGAGCTATTAATTGCTCTCCTGGGATGAAAGTTAGGCAAGCTGCGAATACATGTAGCTCGCCTAAAAAATGATGCCCTGCTAAGCAAACTAAAAAAAAAAGAATTGCCCCTATAATATTAAAGTAATAAAGATCAAAGACTAAATTACAATTGCCCCAAAATATTGTATTCTGATACAGCCTTGCATGATGCAGAATGTAAATCAACTATCAAAATGTGAGTAATGGAATCAAATGTAATATCAGCAACCCCCCCCCCCCCCCACCAGACATGGAGGGGAAGAACTAAAAGGAAAGGAAAAAGAACCGCCATGAGAACAACTAAAATTAAGAGGAAAGAAAATATTAAAATAATTCAAGGAACCTACTAATCAGACAAGAAAAATAAGACACTTAAGCTATTAAGACGATATTAAACTTACACGACAGAAAACCTGATCTCACACATCTGCCCCCACAAGACAGAAAACCAAGGTACAGAAAAAACAACTGACAACCATCTACTGAGAATGACAAGAAGGAACTGAATACTACAGAAAAGTCTAAAGAAAAAATAAAGCTATGAAATAAACATGCATAGACAACTTCAAGGATCAGCACAATAAACACTGATCTAGGAGAAAAAAGCCAGAAAACTACAAACGGATTAAAAGATATCACGAAAGGAGTTAAAGGGGGAAACGAAAAAGGGAAAAGGAAGAATCAAACTGACAGATAAGACGATAGAATAAAAATATGTTAGAAAAAGCGTGACGAATTAACTCCCTTAGGTTAAAATAAATATGTCAACCTGCCAACATAAGAGGAGAAAGGAGCGAGAGCAAAGGCTGAACGGCCCGAAGACAACTGGCCAACTAAAGGCGGATGAAAGAAAAATTATGTATCTAGAGATGATGCGTAGAAACTTAGTCAGAAAGAGAAATAAATAAATCAATAAAAAATACTAAATCCGAAAGAAGAAAATAAATAACGAAGCATGGGAACGTTAAGACTAACTGAAAATACATGCTTGACAGAAGTACAGCCTTATCGGCTGAGTGTTCTATTTAAACCTACGATAGGCGCATATGAAAAAAGCTAAACCAAAAATCCCATACGTGAACCAGTCGGAACGGGAAGTAGAAAACCAGAAACTGCAAATCTGTACCAGAAGAGCACAAAGCGGAAGATGGTGATGTGAAAAGGCCTTAACAGGATCCTGCAGACCCTGATAATTGACCAAACTGGAAGTCGCAGATAAACCCGAAGTGGAAATCGGATGCTTAGCCAGATCTTGAAGACCTGGAAGAGCACCCCTCAAACAGGAACCGGAAGAGCTAACACTGGAATCGGAAACAGAAGTGGAAATGAGCCTACCGGAAATTGGAAAATTAATAGGGTCCTGGGGACCCGGATATCCAGTAAAACCGGAAGCCAGACAAGAAACAGAAGAGCTAGCACCGGAAACGGAAATGGAGAAAACTCTTACCGGAAATTGGGAAATTAACAGGGTCCTGAGGACCCGGATATCCGGCCAAACCGGAAGCCATACCGGAAATGGAAGAGGGAAGACCGGAAACAGAAACCAGAAGTAGAACATGGTCTTGCAGACTCGAATCTACCAAGCACCTATTGGAAGTGCTTGCCAAACCGGAAGCTATCGAGCTTCCTGATGGAACTAGGTTAACGACTGGCGATCTCTGGATGTTCCTGGCTATCGATATCACAGAAAATTGAACCTTGGCATAATGAGCTTCTTCTTCTTCTTTTCGATCGCTGGTATCACACTTGGAGAGCCGTTCTCAAGATGAAATCTGTGGTTTTCTGCAGTTCTTCCACAGGCCCATACAGCTTTTCAAGAAAAGAGGTTGACAAAGGCCAGATCTCATCTCTCAGTATCTGATACGTACTGCAACAATGAAGGATGTGCTCTGTGGTCTGTTCTGCTTCTCCACAAGGACAAGCGGGCGATATCGTACGGTGGAACCGCATGTACATGTGTTGGTTTAGTCTGTTATGTCCAGTTCTGAGACGAAAAATGGTCACTTGCTCTGGCCTCGAGAGATGATGGTAGGCATCTTCTGATTGAGGTGTTCTATAGAGTGACTTGATGATAGTCTTCATCTCTGTATGGGTAACCATGTTTTCTGTCTGATTCTCTTCTGCACCCACCTTTGCCATCTCGTCTGCTTCCTCATTTCCTTGGACTCCACAGTGTGAGGGGATCCACTGCATTGCTATCCGAAACCATTTGATGGTTTGTAGTGCTTTTTCAAGTTGTGGCAGCTTACCTTTGGTGATAGCCTCAAGGACGGAGCGGGCATCAGATAAAAAGACAATCTGTGCAATAGGGTCTGCTGTTCTGCTGATGGTATTAGCTGCATGAACCAGTGCTTCGACTTCAGCTCTGTAGTTTGTGCAGTGTTTGCCTGTCGGTATTGCAGCTGACTCATGTGGTCCGTTTGGATACTGTATGTGCAGTCCGGCACCTCCGCTCCTAATTGCATCTTTGGCTGATCCATCTGTGTAGATCCTTATCCATGTCTCCTGAGGGTACATTTCTTCCAGCATGGCTAGGGTCAGGGCCTTCTTGCTCACATCACTGTGTTCATCTTTGGTTGTGAGATGAGGTACTGTGGTGCGAATAAAAAAAGCATCCGCTTTTGTTTCTACGAGAATTCTTAATACTTACCAGATCTACTATTATGATAATGTCTATTATCTAGTCTAGCTCAAAATAAACAATTAAAACTCTGCACTCTCCTGGTCCTGCCCATACTGTGTCCGGGAATTACCATAGCCGCAGGTACCGAGTCAATTCCCAATCACAGTCAGATTCGTCTTATATTTGCCTTGACAAACAGCGAAAGCAGCTCAGCCTCACCTCAGCGGGGCGGCTGAGGCAGGGCCATAGTACATCTGGTAAGTATTAAGAATTCTCGTAGAAACAAAAGCGGATGCTTTTTTTATTCTACTTCGAATAATACTTACCAGATGTACTATTATGATAAACTCCGGATTTCGACAGCCAGGAAATACCGGTGGGAGGAGGTGAGGCTCGAACCAGCACTCATCTACTATGCAACAGAGAAGGTTGTGAAGAGACTAGAAACCTGGCATACGCTTGGGTTCTGCCATCTGACTCATAGAATGCTAAACTTCCATGGTCTAGACCGCGCTCCCCCCCCCTCTTTTGTCCACACAAAATTCAGAGGGCTGTCAATGGGGATGCAACACCCACCAGAAAAAATATCAGTATATCGATTAGATTTTCAAATTGGAATGAGTCTAATGTCTGTTTGAGAGGATAAGTATACTCTTGTACCAGACTATTTACCTAAGCAGTCTGGTATTTCGACTGTAAGTAAATATATTTATAGTCACTTAATTAATGTAAACACTCACCATTTTGAGAGCTTGATCTTTTCTTGTTCATCACAGGAGCTCGGCCCAATCCACGGTCGTACTCAAGTCATGTGCATAGCCATTGTTCAGTGTAAGTGGAAGACTTTGTGATGTGTGCGAAGTAGTGGTCGGATGTGGCTTAGTTTAGATTCGATAAATTGGCGACGGCTACCGGATTAAGTGCGCTGGAGATGTCGCGAAGGTAGAAATCAGTGAATGACGACACGGCATGCCATTGTGCTACAGACATCACCTCCTCTAATGAGACACCCGTATAAAGGGCCGATGATGCTGCTAGTGCTCGGACCTGATGGGCATTCGCACGATCAATCTGCTTTCCTATAGCGATTTTGTGCGACATCTGAATAGCGTCAACTATCCAACGAGAAATAGTATCTTTCGAGGCGCGTAAATGAGGAGCTTTGAGACATAACCACAGAGATTTTGGGTCATCTCTCCACTCCTCAGTACATTTCTTATACATTTTCAGACATCTGACAGGACACCAAGCAGAAGAGTTTGGGTGATGTCTAGTTAAACGTGGCAAATTGATCGGCTGTCCTGGATATTTAAGTGACTGATTCTTTGCCAGGAAACAAAGACGTGGAAGTAGTCTTAAACCTTCACCCGATATCATGCGATATCTGAATAGCATCGACTATCCAATGAGAAATGGTGTCTTTCGAGGGCGAAGATGAGGAGCTTTGAGACATAACCCCAGCGATTTCGGGTCATCTCTCCACTCCTCAGTACATTTCTTATACATCACCAAGCAGAAGAGCTTGGGTCATGCCTAATTAAACGTGGTAAATTGATCGGCTGTCCTGAATATTTAAGTGGCTGATTCTTTGCCAGGAAACAAAGACGTGGTAATTGTCTTAAACCATGACACATAACGACAAAACGGTCTTGTTCGGCAGAAAGCGCATGTATTTCGCTTCTCCTTCTCGCCGATGCTGCTGCAACCAAGAAAACTGATTTAATAGTTAACAGTTTAATGTCTATAGATCTAATTGGTTCAAAGGGAGCATGCCCTAAAACCTGTAGAACAAGAGATAGATTCCATGCTGGGATAGGAATTGGCTGTCTAGGTCGCAGATTGCTCATTCCTTTAATAACTTCATTCAAGGTGTCATTCTCCACTCCTTCAATGGCCAGACTGGGAATGACTGAAGCTAATGCAGACTTATATGCTGCTAGGGTTGAAGGTACAAGTTTGTCAACTTCGTATAAATGACAGATAAAATCTGCTACGTGTTGAACAGATGCAGAAAAGGGATTGATATCGCTTCCCTTACACCACTCTGCAAATTTGTTGATTCTATAATTATATGTTTTCGTGGTTGAACCTCTTCTGGCTGAAGCAACAAACTTTGCTGCTTGGTCAGAAAAGCCACCCTCAATTGCACGCTGCTTGATAACATCCATGCAGTCAATTTGAACATTTCTGGTCTGTCGTGAAGGTACAGACCTTTGTTTTGAGAGACTAGATCTCTTCTGTCTGGAAGAGGGATTGGATTGCAGACCAGAAGGTCCAGCAGATCCGTAAACCATGATAGGCCTGGCCAATAAGGGGCGATCAGTAGCACTTGGCACATTCCCTCTCTTATCTTTGCCAGAACTTTTGGGATGAGAATTGTTGGAGGATACGCATACGCGTACATTCCCTTCCAACTTATCGCCAGTGCGTCTCCCGCTAGAGCTAGCGGGTCCGGGATCGGTGACACGTAAGTGACCATCTTTGCGTTTTGTTTCATCGCAAACAGGTCGACATTTGGCTTGCCCCAATGTTTGAATAGAACCTCCGCTACCGACTGGTTGAGCTGCCATTCCGTCGGACGACAAACCGTCCTTCGACTGAGAGCATCCGCTAGGATGTTCAATCTTCCTGGAATGTGTGCTGCCCGAAGAATAACATTCCTCTCTTGGCACCACAGCAGAAGGTTCCAAATCATCATACACAACTCTGGTGATCTCGTCCCGCCTTGGCGGTTCAAATAAGACACCACTGTTGAGTTGTCTGTCCTTATTAGGACAATCTTGTCTTGAATTAGACTCTCAAACTTTCGAAGTGCCAATACCAACGCTAATAGTTCGAGCACATTGATATGTTTCTGCGTATTGGTCCGATCCCATTCCCCTGACACTGACTGATCATCCAATACTGCTCCCCAACCCGTCGTCGATGCATCTGTGAAGATGGACATCTGAGGTTGAGGAGGTTGTAGAGGAACACCTCGCAGGAGATTCTGTTCCGATAACCACGTCTGAAGGTGGAATATCAATGGTTCTTTCACTGGTATCCTCAGAGATAACGGATCCGTTTTCTGAGACCCGAATGACATTAGATACATCTGAATTGGCCTGCGCCTGAGTGCCGCATACGGAACCACCTTCTCCAGAGATACTAGTAAACCCAGTATTCTGAGAAATTGACGCGCCGTCAAATAGGCTCCTAGAGAAACCGACTCCAAAACTGCAAACAGGCTCTTGACTCTGCTCTCCGCCGGAAAAGCTACGCCGTCCATGAGATTGAAAAAGATTCCCAGATAAACAAACTCCAGGGATGGAGTCAATTCTGATTTCTCTAGATTCACAACCCATCCTAGATCCTTTAATAAGGCTAGGACTACCTGCAGATTGTTGCGCAGAGTGACTGGGTTCCCCGCCTTTAGCAGCCAGTCGTCTATGTAAGTATGAACAGCTATGTTTCTCCTGCGAACGAAAGAAATCATGGCGAGAACCACTTTGGTGAAGACCCTCGGTGCTGTGGTCAGGCCGAATGGAAGCGCATTGAATTCCCAAACATTGTCTGAAAATATGCATCCTTCAGATCTATCGACACTGCCCACATGCCTTTTCTCAGCCCTGTCATTACCGCTGCTACAGTCTCCATCTAAAATTTGGGAGAAAGAATAAATTTGTTCAACGGTTTGAGATTGAGAATTGGTCTCCATCCTCCGGTACGTTTCGGAATGAGAAACATCATCGAATAGAAGCCTAGAGATGATTGATTGCGGACTAGATGAATAGCATTCTTCTGATGAAGTGATTCTATTTCTGAGCAAATGGCATCTAGACGATCGGATTCCCTTGGAACGGGAGTCCATATTGGAGTCGATGTTAACGGAACTAACGATTGATGGATGAGCCAGTCCGGTTCGTAGCCGTTTCTTATCCATTGACAGACTAAACAATCTCGCACGACCTGTTCCCATTGGCTTAAGAACAGAGTCTGCCTCCGACGGAAGGAATCTGCACACAGCTGGCGGTCAAGATTGCATGTGAAGACGTTAAATCGCTTGGGTGAAGATTCTCGACTCCCTTCGTTCCTGACGTCACCGGAACTGGTCCCGCCGGAAACCCGTCAGGACCGACCCCGCGGCTTCTTGGAATATGATGGTCCGGAACCGCCACCACGGTTATCCTTATGGTAACCGCCGTGGCCCGAACCACCACCCTTCCTGTCATCTTCATACGGCCTCTTATTAGAGGATTTGTATGAAGATGAATGGCCAGGTCCTTGAGAGCCGGATGGCCGATGGGCATCATGACCTGAAGGACGGAAGGGCGATCTTGGACGATGTCTCTGCTGCTCCTGGCGATGTTTCCTGTAGGACTGCTGCGGCTGTGTCCTCTTAGTCGACTTCCACGACTTGCCGACTACCTCCTGCTCTGCAACCATTGACGCGACCTTGGAGATAGCTTGTCGTGCCAAGCCGCCGAACAAGCCTGGACCGATGAAAGGCGCAGACGACAACGCAGCCCTCATCTCTGGTCCTGGTTCTACGCAATCGAGAACCATTCTCCGTCGCTCTGCCAATGTCCTGGTGATCACCCCGGCCAGGCAATCTTGAGACAGGTGCATGTTGTCCCGAATAACTCCGGTAACAGCCTCTGGCACCTGCCCACCCTCCTCCGCGCAGGACAGCATTCCCTGCAGGAGGGTACATCCATGTGAGAGCGCAGTCATGGCTGCCCTCGCCGCATCTTCAATGAGCGTAAGCTCATTAAACGGATCTTTATTGGTCTGGGAAACCAAAGGACGAGAACGCCCCTTAGACTTCCCAGCCAACGGCCTATTCAGCGCCTCTCGCTCCCCGACGGAAAACCGTGGAACCCGGGCATACTGATGGTAGGCCTGCTCCGGAAAACGGACCCTACTCCTCACCCCCTTGGGGGCTTTGGGCAGTGCATACTCCGGCTGAACCAGACGGTATGCCGCAACTTCCAGCATGTCGGAAGTCTGCGTGTCCAACGGGAGTGTCGGCATGGCAGAGCGCTAGCCGCTCGCTCTGACATCCTTTCCATCGCCAGATCGCGCTGAGATCCAAGCTCAGATGCCAACCCGAGATGGTCGGACATCCAGCCAAGGACCTGCACCCATTCAGCTTCGGTGCAGAAAACGGATTCGTCCATTAAAGAACTACCGTTCTCAGCTTCCCTCTCTCCCTTGGATGAGAAGGCCATCGACGATCCATGCTGTGAGCTAAGGGACGCACCTCTACCAACATAGGGCACATCCATAGCCCGACCACCAGTGGCACCGGTGTCCAGCGAATCGCCAGACATGGATTCCCCGCAGTCCATCGGCTCCAACACGGGAGGCGGGACCACGACCGCTTTGCCTACGGCAGGCGACGGCAATGCGATAGGAGCCGCACCTAACGCCGCCGGGATGCCGGTAGGAACGGCAAAACACGGCTCCACCGACACCACGGGTTGCACAAACCCCGGATGGAAAATGCCTGACGGAACGTCGACATCGCCATCCGCCTGGCAAACCCGTACAAATACTGAGGGAGACCCCTGGGAAGTACTGGGCATTGGCGTCATCGAAATATCCGGCATGCCGGAATCTTCCATGAGAAGAAGATCTTCCTCCTCCACCGTCGGCTCTTGAGCCAAGGACAGAGAAGGGGCAGGTGCGTGTCCCTCCGCAGAACTAGCCGGACCACCTAAAGGTTGCCCTGCACCAGCCTGCATCGACGGGACCGTGGACTGCAATGAGTCGAACATTGCCTTGAACTGGGCCGCCCATACGCCCAGTGCTGAATCCATACGAGTATTCAGATGACCTTCCAGTCCTCTCAACGACGCCTGATCCAGCTTGGCCCCCTTGTCCCTCGCGATCCTCTCCAAGCGCGCACGTCGATCCCGATCAAATTCTGCCACCATCTCCGATGACCACTTGGCGCACACATCACATGGGCTTCCCACTTTACACTTCGCGCAAGCTACATGGTGATGACCAGAGTATTTGCGCTTCATGAACCTGTTGCACTTCTGACATAGTGTCCTGGTTCTTGGCTTTCTGCGAACACGAAGAAGAATTAAAACGCTGCACATGACTGATGACGAGCAATACGCACAATAGACCTGATAGTAAAATTGAATTACTAGGAAAACATTAACTTTCTCTCAATTAACGATAATCAAGCCTCAGGCAGGAAATATTTGAAACTTTTTTGAGTGAAAATTTTAAAAACACAACCTAGACGTTAACTAACGTTAAACGACCAGGAAATAACCGCCGATCGCTACAAACACCCTCGACAATGAAGTGAGAGCTAAAAATCGGCATAAATAGAGTGCATAGACACGCGAAGCCAAGCTGAATAAATATCATGGGCGCCGCCATCTTGGCTAAGAGCGCATCCATCTTAGAAAGAACCGAGTCGCAGAGAGAAAGAACCGAGTACCCGGATTAACACTAATAAGCTAACGGGTACCGGGCGACTCCAACAATGCCGTTTTAGAATAATGTGCCAATTTAAGGAAATTTCAAACAGTCATTATGGCACGAATGTATAAATTCTAGATTGATACAACCTGCCCCTGTGATGATTTCCCTTTGTCTTCCATGATGCCAACAGTAATGCACTCCAACAACGCTTAAATTCAGTTAAAATTAAAAATTTTAAGAGCTTGAAAAAATGTGACTTTCTCAAGTCGCAAAATAGACGAATCTGACTGTGATTGGGAATTGACTCGGTACCTGCGGCTATGGTAATTCCCGGACACAGTATGGGCAGGACCAGGAGAGTGCAGAGTTTTAATTGTTTATTTTGAGCTAGACTAGATAATAGACATTATCATAATAGTACATCTGGTAAGTATTATTCGAAGTAGAATAGCTATGCTCTCTAGTTTGTTTTCCCAGGGTGGAGGATCAAGGGTGTGGTTTGGGTCTTCTATTTGTGCTGGCAACATTTCTTGGTGTTTCCTTTGAAGCGCTTTTGTCTCTTTCACAAAACTTGATCTTTTAAGTCTTCCTGATGACAGCTGTGCTTACCTGATCTTCATCGGGTGGTTGTTGAACGATTTGAACTTTGCAGCTTGGATCAGTGCTTTGCATTCCCTTCCTTTGCTAAGTGGGGGGATGCCTGCTATCTGCTCCATTTTTTCTATTGGTGTTGATCTCATTCCACCAGAGATGATGCGCAGTGCCTGGTTTTGTACTCTGTCGAGGTTCTGTTGATGAGATTTAGCTGCTGTCATCCATGAGCTGGATCGATACTCAAGGTGTGGTCGTACGGCACCTAGGTAGATGGTCTTGAGGATCCTTTCAATGGCACCCCACTTTGTTCCTGCCAGCTTCCTCATGATGTTTAGCTTTCTTCTGGCCTTTGCCTCTGCGTCCTGGATGTGCTCCTTCCATGTTAATCTTCTGTCATAGGTGACTCCCAGGTATGTCTGCTGGTCCTCGTACTCGAGTGGAGTACCGCCCAGTGTCAGATTGCCAACCTTGGTTTTGGTGGACAGTGAGAATAGCATGGCTGATGATTTTTCTATGTTGATGGTAATACACCAGCGATTGGCCCAAGCTGTAATTCTGTCTAAGGCGAGCTGCATTCTGTATGTGGCAGTCGTTGTGTACTCCTCGTACGAGGTCATCTGCATAGAGGGCTGCTTGGATCCCATTGGGCAGCTCTGCTACAATGTCATTAATGAAGAGTATGAAGAGAGTTGGTGATAATACTCCGCCTTGTGGCACCCCTTGTCTCAGCAATACATTCTGTCCAGATTGTCCATCCACCAGCACCCTAGCTCTGCGCTTGTGTAGGTATGACTTGGTCCAACGGAACATGTTGCCACCGATACCTGTGCGCCGAAGCTTCACGAGGAGGCCATCCTTCCACACCTTGTCAAATGCCTTCTGCAGATCGATAAAGGCAGCTAGCATCACCTTCTTGGCTTGAAAAGTGTCCTCTATGACCTGTGCAAGATGTGTTGTTTGATCTTCTGTGCTCCTGTATCTTCTGAAGCCGGCCTGCTCTGAAACTATAATGTTCTCCGACTCCAGGTACCACTGCAACCGCTGGTTGACGATGCGCTCCATGGTCTTGCAAAGTGGGGTCCTATCATCTTGTTCTTCCCTTTTTTCAGAATAGGAGTCATTCTGGCTTCCTTCCCGCACTGAGAAACCTCTCCATTGGTCCAACTGAGATTAAAGATGTCTAGCATCTTGCGGAGAGATGCATTACCAAGGTGTTGGATCATTTCATTCGTAATGCCATCTGGCCCGGGAGATTTCTTCTTCTTCAATTGGCGGATAGCCTTCTTCAGTTCTGCTAAACTAATGTCAACTTTCATTGCATCGTGAGTGTTGGTGTCTGTTCTTTCCTTTTGCTCTTTTCTAACCTCTTTTTGATGCATCCGTGGTATAGAAATGTTGCTTTCTTTTGCATATGCCTTCGCAAAGGCATCTGCAGCCATCTTTCCTGTCAGTGTTTGTCAATCTTCTTCAAGAGTAATATTCTCTCCCCCGACACCCTCATCATTCAGTGCTTTAGTCAGTCTCCATAGCTTTGGGGTGTCTCTCTATGAGCTGAATCGGGGACTTCCGTCGCCAACACCACAGCTTGATGGTAATGCCCTTCCTCAAGACTTAGGTGGGTTTTGCCCGGTGACTTACACTTAGACACCTTGTTGGGTTCTTCTTAGAATCTTTTCAGATGAGCACAAACCGGAAGTGCTAGCCAGACCGGAAGTTACCAATTTTTCGAAAAGACCGAAAAAAGGAATGACGGAAAAATGAGCCTTGGCATATGGAGATGAATCGGGGACTTCCGTCGCCGACACTACAGCTTGAGGGTAATGCCCTTCCTCAAAACTTAGGCGGGTTTTGCCCGGTGACTTACATGAAGACACCTTGTGGGCTCCTTCTTAGAATTTTTCGGCTCAGGTTTAGGTGACCGAACTTCCTGCCTGGATGTGAGGGACACCGGCTTCCCCCATTTGCGGACACGTCCACTAACCTTCAGGTTATTGACCGAATCTGAAGATTCATCCTTAGCCGCACGTGGTAACGATCGCACTTCGCAGAAGAACATTAGACTATCTCCAGCAATTTTACTGACTCCTAAAAATTGTCAGAAGCAGCTGAAACTCAAACATGATCTGTAACTTCTCATAACATAGCAATAAACCAAGTTTCAGTTATATATGGTGAAGGAGAAGGAGTCTTGAAAGCTGATGTTTGTATTTCATTAAGTTGAAAGGGAACATAACTCCATCAAAAAGTTATGCAAACGCCTGAAACTCGAACTTTGTCTGTAATAACAAAGCAACGTAGCAATTCTCAGTTGAATATTTTGAGACGGCGAGAAAAAGGGCAGAAAACTAATATTTTTCGTATTTCATAAGTCTAAACGGGGCATAACTCAATGAAAAACTGACAAAAATGTCTGAAACTTGAACTTACTCTGTAACTCCTTATACTAAAGCTATGTACCAATTTTCCCTTAAATATCTTGAAGGATTGCAAAAAAAGTCCGGAAAGCTAATATTTTTTCGTTGAAAGCGGGCATAACTCCATCAAAAATTGACACATATCCCTGAAACTCGAACTTGGTCTGTAACTTCGTATAACAAAGCAATGTAGCAATTCTCAGTAGAATACGTTGAAAGACTGCGAAAAAAAGTGCGGGAAACTAATATTTTTCGTATTTCATAAGACGAAAGGGGCATAACTCCATGAAAAATTTACAAAAATGTCTGAAACTCGAACTTGCTTTGTAACCCTTTAAGACTAAAGCGATGCACCGATTTTTCCTCAAATATCTTGGAGTGCGAAAAAAATGCAGAAAGCTGATATTTTTCATATTTCCTAAGTCAGAAGGGGGCATAACTCCAACTTGGTATGTAACTTCTCATAACAAAGCAATGTAGCAGTTCTCAGTGGAGACAAACCTCTTTAGATGTGTGCAAACCTCCTTACAGAAACCTGTGGACACAAGCATAGAGATATTAGCATTTTATGGCGCCAGATAATAAAGTTACCAGTTTTCTGGACGCCTATACCACATCACGGAAATAGGTGACACCGCGTAATTAAGACATAATTGTACTAGAGTTCACCTGATAATTCGGTCCTGCAGTGGCCTCAGATGAATTAAACTGATCCGACATTATCTCTAGCACTCTAAAACAACTTTAGATAAGAAAATTGAGCAAAACTTAGCAAGTGGATAAAAAACACAAGCATGCGATTCAGGCCAATAGTCAAGAAAGAGGCAGTGACAGTTTGCGCATGTGTGAAATTGGGCCCGCCATCCAGCCAACTGTCACCTGTCTACCTGCCCAATAAGGGCACCTATCTTTTTTAATCTGGGGTTATTGAGTAAAGATTGATATTTAGGAAATATCAGAGTGTTAGGGAGGTAAGTATATCTCTTGAAGTGAAACGGTCTTATTCCAAGCTCACAATATCAGTGTCTATGTGAACAGGCCTTATTCTAAGCTCATAATATCAGTGCCTATATGAACAGACCTTATTCTAAGCTCATAATATCAGTGCCTATGTGAACAGGCCTTATTCTAAGCTCATAGTATCAGGCCTTATTCTAAGCTCATAATGTCAGTGTCTATGTGAAGAGGCCTTATTCTAAGCTCATAATATCAGTGCCTATGTGAACAGGCCTTATTCTAAGCTCATAATGTCAGTGTTTATGTGAACAGGCCTTATTCTAAGCTCATAATGTCAGTGCCTATGTGAACCGGCCTTATTCTAAGCTCATAATATTAGTCTATGTGAACAGGCCTTATTCTAAGCTCACAATATCAGTGTCTTCATGTTAGCAGATCCTAGATTTATATTAACCATTGAATGGTCAAGCCGGCCAAAACTGGCCTCTGTAGTGGTCTTGAGGAATGTCCATTTGCAAAACTATAGAAATGGTGTTTTTTTAAAATTTACCACTGGAATAACTGGTAACCGAGCCAGTCATTCCAGTGGTAAATTTTCAAAAATAGTCTTCTCGTCATGCAAATGAACATATAATAAGTAAATAGTTTAATTTTCATGATTAAATTTGACCACTAAAGGGTTAAAATTGGTCCAGGAAATATGTTTGCTGGACATATTATAATGTAGATGGTTGTACACTTACTGCGTTGGTGTTGGATAGACGTCGACGATTGCTTTGACACTATCTCCTGATGTTCTGTACAACTGCACTAACTGCTTACTGAACATCTCCTGGATCGTCAGAGGCTGGAGAAAAGAATGATAAACACATGTATTACCACTATAACACTCGAATATGTTCAAGAAAATTTCAATTTTCTCATAGAAAATGCCCATTTGCAGACCAAAAGATTATTTTTGAAAATTTATAACATGAATGACTGGCTCGGTTATGGAGCCAGTCATTCCAGTGACAAATTTTTCTAAAATAGTTTTCGCTTGGTCTGCAAATCGACATTTCGCAAGACCACTGTGGAAGACAGTTTTGGATGGCTTGAGTGTTAAAGGGTTAACAAGTGATTCAGGGGCCTTGACTTTCAATGACCTAAAGGTTAAGTCCTTAAACATATAATGCGCTCATCAGCTGCCATAAGTGTTTAAGTATTAACCGTCTCAAAATATATCAAATCTATAAAATATAATAAACTTTGCTGCCTATAGAATCAATTTGATAATGGGAAAATTGACCACTGATCTATGATCTTCAAAAAACTAGAACTTCTTATATGGGTGGTATCCTATGCCAAAAGTACCCATCCACTATGTTAGATGTCAATCACTTTAAATATATTGAAACATTTTACCGCGTTATCATTCTCCTTCAGGTCCAATACAGTATTACAATAATAGACTATAGAATAGAATTTTCTAGAGTATCCATCGATGATTTGATGTCATAATCAGCTAAGCGGCATGTAGGATGATGTCATAATCATTACTCTTAATAGTCTGACACGTTGTACAAATTGTATGTCTCTACTATTTAATAAACATGCTGTTGAATATTTTGACACTAATTTGACAGCAACATCGCCAGTCAAATTAGTTTCAAAATATTTAACAGCTTACATGTATAGTTTTCTGGAAATTGCTAGTCAGGGAGATCGATATATCTCAACACGATCGAGGTCTGGGCAGAGCTTAGCTAGGGATGGGCGGGGCATAGCTAAAAATGGAAAGGACCATTGTATTATCTGCGTATATATACATAAATCCTGAAATAATACTGAACTTGAATTAAAGAAAATATGTATCTATCTATTGAACTGATATAATTAACAAGATTTACAAGAACTTTGACATTGAGATTCAATAGGGCGATCTATTTCTATGTATGCCACGCCTATATTTAGCTAAGATCCACCCACTTTGAACGAGTGTTAGAATCGATTTGACACTTTGCAACCTGAATTCCCAGAATCTAAATTTCAAGGATAACTATAGTCAGGTAAGCTGCTGTTGAATAGTTTGAAATTAATTTGTCTGGGAGATGTTGCTGCCTAGCTCCTAGTCAGATTAGTTTCAAAATATTCAACATAATGTTTATTAAATTGCAAATTCACCCAGGACGTACAATTCATAAAATTTAGTGAGACATTATTATTATTATTATTATTATTATTATTATTATTATTATATATTATTATTATTATTTGACCATATTTATATAGCGTTCTTTTCCAAAAAAGATGGTTCTAAAACGCTGTACAATGATTAACTACTTAGGTTAAAATAGAAACTGACATCACATTTCATAAAATAGAAAACCATAATTAGAATTATTAAAAATTAGATGTGGATTGCAACAGATGATAAAACTTAATAGACGGCAGTAAAATTTACATAGGTTCATAGTGTTCGATAAAAAGATGGGTTTTAAGAGCTTTCTTAAAACCAGCAAGCTTGTTTATGTGCCGTATGTTAGCTGGCAGTGTGTTCCACAAGACAGGTGCTGCCATCGGTCACAGTATGTTATAGTTCTAGAGCCGGGTACAATTAGAGTCATTGACTGCGCAGATCTCAGGCTCCTGTTCGGCTTATAGATATGCACTATGTCGCTGATATATGCTGGTGACTGGCCGTGTATTGCCTTGAACGCTTGCGTCAGCAATTTCAACTTCACACAACTTTCAATTGGAAGCCAGTGCAGGTCTTTTAGTATTGGTGTGATATGGTCGTACCGAGGTGTGTGTGTGATGATGCGAGCTGCTGTGCTTTGCACACAGAGTTTGTTAATCAGAGATTTTGGCAGACTGTACAGTAGTAAATTGCAGTAGTCTAATCGTGAGGTTACTAAACTATTAACTAATGTTTTTGCTGCATCAACCGTGAGACAACTTCTAATTTTACCAATGTTACGTAGATGTGCATATGCAGATTTACAGATGGAATTTACATGCTGTTCCATTGACATCTTACAGTCAAATATGACACCTAAGTTTCGAGCAGTTGCGGCTGGTTTGATGTTAGCATTGTCCACGGCGCTAGAAACATTGTCAACAGTTTGAGGCATATAATTAGATTTACAAACAACGACCTCGGTCTTATCGCCATTGAGTTTGAGCATATTCTTTGTCATCCATTTACGAATATCAGCAACACATAGTTCTATCGCGCTAACGGTCACTTGTTGGTCCATACCATCGTTAGATCTGAAAGCAAGATAGAGCTGAGTGTCGTCGGCATAGAATTGGTGGCCTAGGTTATGGTGCCGTACAATGACACCAAGTGGTTTGGTATACATTGCATACTTTTTAGGACCTAGTACTGAGCCTTGAGGAATGCCATATTGCAGCAGTACTGCTTCTGATGATGCGTCATTTATTATAACAGATTGGTACCGGTTGCTCAGGTAAGATTTTATCCACTCTAGCGCATTTTCACCTATTCTGAAACACTGTTCGAATCGTGTCAGCAGCACACTGTGGTCGATGGTGTCAAATGATTTTTGTGATGGAGCTACATCATTTTGATTGTAACATACGCTAACATGTGACGTATTTGATTATGTAGTCAGATACCTCAGTGACAGATCAGATCCATTCATTCTGCTGACACAGGCAAATGATCTGATTTATGTATGACATTACCCCTTTAACACGCTTAATCGTCAAGCCTGCCAAAACCAGCGTCTGCAGTGGGTTTGATGAATGTCGATTTGCCAGCCAAGAGTTGGAATATTTACCAATGGAATAATAACTGGCTTGATAACCGAGCCCGTCATTCCAGTGTTAAATTTTGCAAAATAGTCATCTGGACGTACAAATGGACATTCAATAAGCAAATATCAGAATTTTCAGGATATAACTAACCATTTAATGGTAAGATTTGGTAAATTTTATTTTAATCTACCACTGGAATGATTACAGTAGTTCAATAATGGTAAATTTTCTAAAGACAGTTCGATTTGTCTGCAAATGGACATTTTTCAAGACAACTGCAGAAGCTGGTTTGGCCGGCTTGCCTACTAAATGTTAAAATAAAGAAAGGAAATAAGCAAATACTCAAACATGCACGTATGCGTGCAAACACATGCATGCACACACTCACACTATTGAAGGACTTCACTACATATTGATATATGCTTCTAGTAGTCCTTACCACTCTGATGTCAATATTCTATCTTATATTGTGTGAATAGTAAAGAAACCGGTGTACATTTTTCAACAATTTTGGTGGATGATGTTGCTGTCTATGACAGAACCATCTTCCACCAAATTTGTTGAAAAATAAACACCTGCTCATCTTATAATTTAACTTGAAAATTAAAAATTTTGACATCAGTGTGGTAACGGGTAGTATATAAAAACTGACCTTAGTTTTTGTGGTTGCCTGGTTAAACTCTGTGAATGTCATGAGACAGTGTTCCTGATTGTTGATATTATACACACTGTCTAAAGCCTGCAGGTGCTCAGAACTATAGCCATAAAGTGTCTTTTTCTACAAAAGAAAGTGAAAATATCTGTTATAAGGATTATAAAATCAAACAAGAGAAACTTTGTCCTTCCTTTTGCATCATATTGTAAATTTTTAAATCCTTTTCAGATTATCTGGATTATGATCATCTACGTTGTGGAATCCCAGTGTACAGTCACACGCTTTCTTGTGTTAAAATTTGAGCCAAATCGGACCAGTATTTCCAAGAGGCCCATAGATTGAGAATTTGATCATATCATAGCTGTTTTTTAATCAAAATCATGGCCAAAGTCTGAAAATCCTGTTGTATGGTAGGAGCCTTTGTTGTGTTAAAATTTGCCCCAGCAGATGATTACACACATACAGACATGTCATTGCAATACCCTCTTTCCCTTAACCCTTCAACACTCAAATTGGTTCCAGAAAATTAATTTTCTCATAGAAAATGCCCACTTGCAGATCAAGAGAAGACTATTTTTGAAAATTTACCATCGAGCCAGTCATTCCGGTGGAAAACTTAAAAAAAAAGTCTTCTCTTGGTCCTTAAATGGTTATTTTTCAAGACCGCAACAGGCCCATTCCATGTCACGTGTGTTAATTTCAGAGAAAATTTTGATCTTATAATGTGCCACAAAAATATTTTCAGAATAAGATAAGAAACATTTATAGTACCATATGTAGGACATGAGGTATTGAGTCTTGAATGACAGAGTAACTTTTGATTATATGCAAAACCTTCCTATGTGATTAATTTTGTGCCTATCATGCGCGTTACGTTTGCCAAATTTTTTAAAAACAATTTTCTCTTATTGACCCTAAACTCTGTGAATGAATTACTTGCTTTGAAATAACATTATTTTATATTTATGAATAATTCTATAACACTGTCAATCAATAGTTTCTAGATCAACAACATTTAGATACTTCTAATTTAATGTGAAACTCACGTGTGTTAGATAAAGGACTTTCTATCTTTTAAAAAACTTTCTATCTTTTTAAAGCAGTGTTTAAATACACATTTAATGCGCATGAGCAAAATTAATCTCTTCTTTTTTTATCTTATTACCTTATTACACTACAGGAAAAGTAGCATGCTGTTATACATCATGGGGTAACTTATCTAGCATAACTAGTGAACAAATATTGGCACTCATCACAGATGATCAGAGTTAAAACATGATTTACATGTATGATCAAATTGGTAGCAAGTCTGGTTAATTATATACCGCCATATAATTATAAAATGAATCTCTTTAACTCCAGTGACAAAAAAATCTAAACCTCTGAAAGGAAGACCAGTTACGTGTTTTAAATTTTACATTTATGCATTGTCTTGGCGGTTGTCAAACATAGTACACCCACTGAAGTCAATGACACACACACCCTGTAGAGTGGGTAATTGTCCTATGTGACAATTTAACTGACTTACTGTTCCTGGGAAATTGACTGGTTGATACAATTACTGTTCTGGGGATATGGCATGTTTCAGCTAAATCGATTGACGATATGTTAGAAAATCTATGAAAAGTAGGCTGTCTAGTTCCGGTATCAGTAGCAACTATACATGTAAAATATAAACTATAAATTTAGTGTTGGAATCTACAAGCTTTTGTTGTCATTCTTGTACATGTAATGTATGAAATGTCAGCCCATAAAACCATCACTAAACTAATGGTACATATAGATGAACTCGACACACATATAGGCCAGGTATGCCATGCTCTGTTTGGGATTAGTGTGCCTCCAGATAGACAGATTTAAAATTACATTTACTGGCTACTTTTATTCTGCATTATTTTTTATCTGTACTGTTGCGATTTTACTCATTATATATATGGCTGCTTATCAAGCCTTGATATGCTGTAACACACGTGACACCACACCGCATTTTCTTTGTATATTGTCCAGGAAACGTTACAGGACATGGATTTAATTAATACATATAAGTGAGATACATGTCCTGTAATGTTGATTCATAGCGCTCTGAAAAGCAGCTAACATTTAAATTTGCATGATGTAACCAAAGAAATCATGTCATAATTTACTAAATAAATTGATGAGAGACAACAGAGTGAAAGTGAATATCTATTAAAACCTCTGATTAATTCATGAAAAAACCCTTACATTTCCTAGGAAAGCTAACACAAGAGGCCCACGGGCCTGTGACGCTCACCTGAACCATTAGCATTTGAAGCAGTTGCATTTAAATATACATGATTTGTTATGTAATTAAACAAGATGGAAAAAGAATTTCACAGGAAAAAATCTACCAATCAAAATTTTGAATGGAAATTCTGGCACCTATGATCATAGGATCATTTTAGACAAGTTTGGTTGAAATTGCTCAAAGTTGTAAGGATAAGCAATTAAACTATTTCCAGTAAATTTGTAATAAAATGTAAGATTTTTCCCCAAAGAATTTGATGAATCAAAAGTCTGAATGCAAGTTCTAGAGCCTATGATCATAGGATCCTTTAGGCCATATTTGCTTGAAATTAATAAGTTGACAAGCAGAAGAAGCAATTTGACAGTTTCCAGTAAATTTGTCATAAAATGTAATATTTTCACCCAAACCATAGCTCAATCAAAATTCTGAAAGGAAGTTATTGAAGTCTACCACCATAGAACCAATCTAACTAAATTTGGTTGAAATAAGTCCAGCAGCTATGGATGAGTAGCATTTTGACCATTTCCTGTAAATTTGTCATAAAATCTAAGATTTTCATTCCAAAAATGGAAGAATCAAAATTCCGAATGGAAATTCTAGAGGTTATCAAGAGAGGATCCTTACAATCAAATTTTGTTGAAATCGCTCAGAATGGTAAGGAGAAGCAATTTGACAATTTCCGGTACATTTTTCATAAAATCTAAGATTTTCACCCCAAAAATTGATCAATCAAAATTCTGAAAAGAAGATCTAGAGCCTACCACCATAGAATCCATCTAGTAAAATTTGGTTGAAATAAGTTAAGCAGCTAAGGAGGAGTAGCATTTTTACCATTTCCGGTAGACTTTTCATAAAATCAATCAAAATTCCGAAAAGAATTTCTAGAGCATACCACCATAGAATACATCTAGTCAAATTTGATTGAATATGCCAAGCAGCTAAGGAGGAGTAGCATTTTGATCATTTCCGGTAGATTTTTCATAAAATCTAAGATTTTCACCCCAAAAATTGATTAATCAAACTTCTGAAAAAAAAAGTCTGGAGGGTACCAGCTTAGGATCATTCCAGCCAAATTTGGTTGAAATCAGTCTAACCATTAAGGAGAAGCGATTTGACGGACGGACGGACAGCCGCCAGCCATGGCATAAGCTCACTTGGCGTTTCAGGCCAGGTGAGCTAACAATGGAGTGGAATATTCAGCTTTTTGAACTAGAGAAAAGATTAGTCAACACCTGTAGCACACGTGACGTCACGTGTGTTACACTTTAACCATGTCGACTCGTCACATTATTTCTTCAAAAATGTTTGTTATAATGTATGCCAAATGATTGCCCAAGATGACTTTGCTTTAGATATTATACCAAAAATTGTAACCTTATTCATGTATACTTGGCAGGAAAACTTATCACGTTTGATGTATAGTAAAGATGTTACTTTCTCAAAATACCATTAAATCTCTTAAAAATAAATATAAATGCAACCAAATTAGAACAACAGAATCATATAACGAGCACAAGACAGTTATTGTAAATTTCTCTATGATTTATTAACAATGTTATGCAATGAATTTGAATGCTGATAATTTTATGATAGTGCTGCTACCGCTGTTAACTTGATGTTATTTCTGTCATTTGACTCTTCCCAAGTAATAATAAAACGATTCCATTGTCAAAAAACACTTATTTTGGGATCACTTTCCATGGAATGGGCCTGTGGAAAGCGATTTTGGCTGATATGAGTGTTAAAGTGTTAAGGGAGTTACGGGGTTACTTAGGGTTAAATCATTCTCCAGATGGTTAATCCTCCGTGATGTCGTAACGCCAGATAGACCCTCTGCCACATAACTAGCCAAAATCACGGCGTGCATGTTTTCTGCGCATCGTTTATAGCCAATCAACACGCATCATTACTAAATTGAACGACCCAATCAAAATCATCGTTCTATCTAAATTTCGGCGATATGACCAACTTCTCGGCACAAAGCCACACCTCTTGTATCAGTGTAAATACACAAGCGATGAATGTGTAGGCCTAGCGACAATAGCAAGAGGTAATATTTGAGAACAAGTCACCGAGATTCTAGTATATTTTAGGCAGTATACATATAATATAACACTGTTTTCGTGAAATAATATAAAATGCCTCAGATACCAGTGACAAGCGCTTGATAATCGGATGTAATCCGAATAATCAATGATGCAGCTAGTCGATCCGCTTATTGCCGTGGCTGTTTTATGCCACGGCAATAAGCCAAGTGACCTTGACAGTCATGCGATGATGCCATCATTGATAAATGTTATTTCTTTTGTCTGAGTTACCTTCTAAAGCTTCAGTTTGTCCACTCTCTCCTCATCACGTCACAATTTATTTTTAATGTGTGATATTCACATATTGATAAACAGAATTGAGCTAAAAGGGGTGTGTGTTTCACTTTCAGGGCCAGTCACCCCCCACTCTCAGGTGAGATTCTAGAATGGGGGAAGTGGTGGTGGTGGGAGGGGGGGGGGGGGGGTGGGGTGCGCCCTGTCAGAAGAAAATTAGACAGATTCTGAAAAGTTGCTTCTCACAGTACATTAAATTTAGTCGGCTTAATAATATTATTATAATAAAATGCCTATAATTGCATATAATTCTAAAATCTGGATTATTTCTATAGATTTAGAAAAATATGACCACATTTTATTGAATACATGTTAATGCCCTCACTCTCCTTCATTTTTTGTATGGAGTGGGGGTTGGGGGGGGGTGGGGCTATTCTCCCCAATTTGACTTTCTTGTGTGAGTTCATCATCCATGGGAAAGCCTTTGAAATCTATAAAGCATCTATGGAATTGTTGGAAATGGTGTGGGTTGATGTCATATTTATAAATATAGGCCTACGCACAACCTTGGATAAAATGTTAAATGTCTAAATTACCTAGTCCAATGTATTAAGAGTTAACCCTTGTCCTACCATTTTCACAACCATATCATGGGGGTTACAGAGGCTGAGTGGGGTTGGTGAAGTACATTGAAAGGATGAAGAACAAATAATGGCCACGGTGTATAAGCCTGCCAGGTTGTGTTAATTTTAAATGTTATAATTAATTAATTATAAGATTAAATAAATATATTGAGTAAAAATATGTTCATAATATATACCAGGAGGCCATCCCATGTTCAGTTGATGAATATTCTGACAATATGTTTATAGGCTACTACACCCATTCTCAAATGTGGCATACCTTGAACTGAATGTGGATATCATCAGTATTTGCCACAATATTAGTGTATGACTCAGGAATCCATGTGTTTGACATTTCCATCACATTGTGATCAAAGTTAATTAGACGAAGAAAAATCATTTAAAATTTGCGCACATTTTTTAAGCGATGAGTCTCCACGGTTTCCGAAAGGGGTTTATGTTAGTGACAGATGACTGTCAAAATCGACCGAAAGCCGTAACGCACATTTTCATTGGCTGAGTGAAAACTGCGCGCTGGCTTTTCTGGGAGAAAGCAACCAGAGGTAACGTATGATGAATTACGACATAATTAGTACAGTCCGATGGTGTTGCGAGAATGGGGTTAAATATGCATGAATCAAATTTAAGGATACATGATACTCAGCCCGCTTTGTATGCATGCGCTCAAATCAGCATTCAGCAATCATCATTGCCATTAATAGTATTATCCCCATACATGCCATATATAGAAATACTCAGCATTAAAACAGGAAACAACTGTTGACAAAAATAGACAAGCATTTTCCTTGCAAAAATTATATTCATTTGATAGTCAGCGTTATATTTTGAGTGTGATATAGGACTTTCTGTACAAGTTATTGATGTTCACCTGAAAATGGCTGTTGAGGTACCGTGTCATAAGAGTCAGATAGGCAGCAGATTCCTTCGTGTCTCTGCAACGCTTCACGGAGAAATCATCTATCACCTGTAGATATTTGTATGTTTATAACCCTTTACTGACTAAATTGTGTCATGAAAATTAAAATAATTACTCATTTAATGTCCATTTGCAGGCAAAGAGAAGACAATTCTTGGAAATTTACCACTGGAAGGACTGGCTCGGTAATTAAGCCAGCAATTTCAGTGTTAAATTTTTTTAAATACTCTTCTCTTTACCTGCAGATGGACATTCCTCATGACTACTGCAGAGGCCAGTTTTGGCCATTAAACGGTTAATATGTTTATTTATAAAATTGCATTATAGCTTCACATAAATTATTATTCTTATTCCTGTTGTTCTATTTCTTGTTATCATAATCAGGAAGAGCTTGTCAACATCAGAACCACCAGAAATATGGTGGCAATGCAACCATGAAAGTCAACATAGCAATCAACTATGGAAATTGATTTCAAATATAATTCTACTTTCATAGTCAAAGGAAATTGACAGGTCTATCAATACACTTATCAGTGAGAATGACCTTTGACCTTTTGACCTAATGTCATTTTAGACATTTCTGTGCATACAAATCTGACAAGCGGACAATTCCTGTTAGTCCATGCTTTTTAAAATTAGAAATACAGATAAAAACAATGGCCATTTACTAGAACTTATTTACGCAAAATATGAAATTCATTACATAATTTGAAGAATATCCACTAAATGTTGATACATAACCTGTAGATTTGTAATCATCTGTCGAAGTCGGCTCTCTGATATGCTGAAATGTTGAGCAGAGCCGTACTCTTCTATCAGGTAAATTGGGCGTCGTAGACCGCAGTGCTTCAGCCGGAACTAGTAATACATGAAAATCATTTTTGTGAATTTCAGACAAATAGTTTGAACAGAAACATAGCCACCAAAAAGATGAACCATTCAGAGTTCTGTATGGATTGCTTTGAAAACTCACCCATATAGGGTCAACCCATCAATTGTTTAGTTGAGATTGGGGGGGGGGGGGTTAGCGGTTAATGGCTAGTCTTCTAAATGATTTCTTGGAAGTTTTCCAAAAATCTAAGATGACCGCCCAAAAAAACTACTGTAAACATCAATGCTTATAGATTCAAAAAAGCATCCGCTTTTGTTTCTACGAGAATTGTTAGTACTTACCAGATGTACTATTATGATAATGATAATGTCTATTATCTAGTCTAACTCAAAATAAACAATTAA
Source organism: Chaetoderma sp. LZ-2023a (assembly GCA_034401795.1). Classification (NCBI taxonomy): domain Eukaryota; kingdom Metazoa; phylum Mollusca; class Caudofoveata; order Chaetodermatida; family Chaetodermatidae; genus Chaetoderma; species Chaetoderma sp. LZ-2023a. The sequence continues at coordinate 84,825 of JAVVLW010004488.1, forward strand.
AACTCCACACTCTCCATGGTCCTGCCCATAGTGTCCGGGAATTACTATAGCCCGAGGTACAGAGTCAATTCCCAATCACAGTCAGATTCGTCCTATATTTGTCTTGACAAACAGCGAAAGCAGCTCAGCCTCACCTCAGCGGGGCGGCTGAGGTAGGCCATAGTACATCTGGTAAGTATTAACAATTCTCGTAGAAACAAAAGCAGATGCTTTTTTGATTCTACTTCGAATAATAATTACCAGATGTACTATTATGATAAACTCCGGATTTCGACAGCCAAGAAACTCTGGTGGGAGGAGGCGAGACTCGAACCAGCACTCATCTACCATCTGACAGAGAAGGTTGTGAAGAGACTAGAACCCTGGCATACGCTTGGGTTCCGCCATCTGATTCATAGAGTGCTAAACTTCCATGGTCTAGACCGCCCCCCCCCCTCCCCATTTGTCTGCACAAATTCCACAGGGCTGTCAAAATGGGAGGCAACACCTACAAGACCTGTGTCAGCTCCAAGTCTCAGCTAGGGCAGTCCAGGAGAGTGCAAAGAAGCGACTACAACTTCTAATTTTGAAAAACTATCAGTATATCGATTAGATTTTCAAATTTGAATGAATTTAATGTCTGTTACAATGAATAAGATACTCTTGAACCAGACTACCATATTTCGCTTAATAGTAGCCTAGGCTTCTATTAGGACAAGAGGTGTTCAATTTCCACCCAAACATCTCTGAGAAAGGGATGGGCTTATATTAGAGTTTTCCCAAAAATGTTTTCTAAAATTGATACCACGGAAATTCAACGTATTTTCTCCCGTAAAAATTCCCACCGCCTACGCCTATGTTTAATGTATACCTCAAAACATCACCGGCGAAGTGAAATTATTTGATTTGAGCGCCTAAATATTGCGTATCCTTTAATAAAGCTCATTTATTACATCAAAATTAATCCACAATTTGATATAAAATGGTATCGCGAAAAAATACAAATCACGTGATTCGCCTACAATTGAAGTTTATTTTAGATCGAGTACTCGGATATAAATATTCTGGAATCGGGGACATGGAACTCGGGAATATCTATATATTATCATTGCATGATAGGAACTGAGTATTATAATGATCTTAAAAAATGGGTATCCGTTTGATCAACTCCCGTTAGCGTATAATATCTTATGAGAACATGATGCCTCCCATCTCAAGAACTGCTGGCTCGCCAACTTAAGCCAGCTATATTGTCATTCGTAATAATTCAATTTGGATCATTTAATGTTGATCGGCGTTACAAAATTGATACACATTTTCTCCTGTGCTTGTTGTTTGGTACATAAATTTGGTCTTAAAAAATATATTTATAAGGAAGGTATTTAATCACGCCAAGACTGTTTTACACGCGTTTTGACTACAAAAGTGTGGAATAAACTTTATTATATCTTGAACATATGTGGCCTACTATTAGTATTAATCTAATAGGCGGTCGAGATTTACAAATCCAAGGCCTGTATTGACTTCTAGAGGGGCCGGGAATGTATCAAGGCAGAGATCGGTCTGAAGTAGACACCCTGTGACACGATTGTTATTATTATACACGCTATTCTTACAAATTTGCTCTTAAGAAAAATTTTCCTATACAGTCTGCTGAGTTAGGGGGTGGGCTTCTAATACAGAGTTTTGCCGCTTTGAAACTGCTAAGAAACCATTGGAACTCATATGTCAAAGTTAGGGGGTGGGCTTCTATTAGAGCATAGGCTACTATTAAGCGACAAACAGTATTTACTCAATCAGTCTGGTATTTCGACTGTAAGTAAACTAATATTTGTCACTTAATTTAAGCAAACACTCACCATTTTCTGAGTGCTTGGTCTTTCTTGATCATCACAGGAGCTCCGCCCAATCCATGGTCGTTGCATGTGGAAGAACCTTGCAATGTACGCGAAAAATTGGTCGGATGGGGCGTTAGTTAAGATTCGACAAATTGGCGACGGCTACCGGATTAAGTGTGCTGGAGATATCGCGAAGGTAGAAATCAGTAAATGACGACTCGGTATGCCATTGTGCTACAGACATCACCTCCTCTAAAGAGACACCCTTATAAAGGGGCGATGATGCTGCCAGTGCTCAGACTTGATGGGTATTCATACGATCCATCTACTTTCCTGTTACGATTTTATGCGACATCTGA
>JAVVLW010004489.1:0-10615 GCA_034401795.1 Chaetoderma sp. LZ-2023a
GCATGACACGTGTGTTTGATTTTGGTTGGGGCTATATTTTGTTTAGCAGTTGAATTATATTTACAATTAAATTTGGAGTGGAAAATCCCAATTTTGTCACGTTTCGACCTTTCTTGACATTTCTCTTCTACTAGTCACACTTTATCTTACAATGTCATATCGGCAACGTCTGGGCGATTACAATGAGGGGGTCTGTGTAATTTATATGTGTAGAGTCAAATGAATACAAATGTGTTTTTCTCTATCCCACATTTCTTTCGTAAATTTGGGAATAGAACTCCTTTTAACATAAATATAGCAGGTATACCACACCAAAATCATTTTTTTTTTGCACCACATGTGGGTCCGGGTCTACTAGTAAAACAGTCCCGTGCAAACCGTTTGTCTGATGTGGTACACTACATTCAATGACTGACGCGTGCCGGGAAAAGGTGAAAAAGGGAAAACCTATCACAAATGTGGAAAAAACTTATTGCTTCGGCAAGATGAGTCGGTCTACAAGGGGGAGTAACAATAGACCTCTTCCAGTTTTAGTTATGCCCCATCCATCTCTAGCTATACTCCACCCACGCCTCGCTATCAATTTCCAGAAAACTATACAGGTAAGCTATTTACTATTTTGGAACTAATTTGACTGGGCGCTGTTGCTGCCTATCAACAGCATCCAGTCAAATATAGTTTCAAAATATTCAACAGCATGTTTATTAAATAGCAAAGAGATACAAGTAGTATAATGTGTCGGATTAAGCGTTAAAGATGAACTGTTTGTAATCGCTCATGCTGACATGACTGTGACGTCAGCATACACGTCACTTAGTTAATGACGTCATATGCTGGTCATCATATGCCGTCAGACGATCGATGGATAACCTTGGAAATGTCCATTGTATTTTAATCCGAAATCTGTGTATTGTGTGGATAACGATGGCGACACTGATGAATTCTTCATACCCACTGTGGATATGAGTGATGCTGAAAATGACACACCTGAATCAAATGTTCGCCTACCTGGAACTGGGGGAAATGGGACAAAAAGTGGCATTTAAGCTAGATACCGGGGCACAAGTTGATGTACTACCTTCACAGTTCCATCAGTCCCAACTAAACAGAGAAATACATTTGCAAAAATGTATACCAGACTGATTGGGTATGGTGGGTCCCAGGTAAATGTGAAGGGGAAATGTGTGATAAAGTGTGTGCAAAATGAATGAAAGAAGGCTGCATTTTTCATAGAAGAAACAGAGGCAAGCCCCATAATATGTTTCCAGTAATGTGTAGACATGCAATCTTATCAACCCTGTTGCTACCATAGAAAAATGTACAAGTAACCCTGACAATTCAAATGCTAAATATACAGATACACTTGAAAGTTCAAATGCTGAATGTACTGGTAAACTTGACAGTTCATATGCTATATGTACAGGTTAACTTAACTCGTCAAATAGTTCAAATGCAGAAAACATTATTAATATGTATTCAGAGGTTTTTCAAGGAACTGGTGCTCTTCCAGGTGAGCACATCATATGAATAAAACATGACATTGAATCTGTAATGCATGCTCCCATGATATTGCCTTTTGCGCTTCAGGCAAAACCTATTGCTGAGATGGATCGCTTGATAGAGGAGGACATCCTAAACAAAGTGGATGACCCATCAGAATGGGAGAAAATTCATTGTATTGGTGGAAATGGCATCTGTTGACATACGAATTTGTCTAGAGCCCAAATGAACTAAAACAATGCTATCGAGAGAGAGAGAGAAAGAGAGAGAGGGGAAAGAGTGAGAGGGGAGGGGAGGGAGGTGAGGGAGAGAGAGAGAGAAAGAGAGAGAGAGAGAGAGCATTACACAATTTCCACGCTAGATCATGTTGCAATTAACCTGGCAGGTGCGAATAATTTCATTATGCTAGATGCCGGATCGGGATACTGGCAATTTAAACTGGATGAAGAGAGCAAAAGGCTGTTGACTTTCAATTCTTCACTTGGCCATCAGAAGTTTCTTAGATGAGCGTTTGGAAGTCACTCAGCAGTCTTCAGTGGTCTTCCTAGTATACTGGTGCTTGTCGACGAAATCCTTGTTTTTTTCCCGTCGTACTGTTCAAGAACATGACTGAAATCTTCAAGCGATGCTGACAAAGTGCTGGGAAAAGGAAATAAGACAGAACCCTGATGAAAACGAACTATGCATTGCAGAGGTGGCCTACATTAGAAATGGCATCACTCCAGTAAAAATGTCGGCAATTCACGAGATAGATGCACCCTCAAATAAAAGTGAGGTAGAAACTGTGCTGGGGATGGCAAATTACTTGTCAAAATTTTGGCCAAACTTGGCTGAAGTGCCATCAGCAATGAGAGAACTGCTTAAGAAATAGTCAGTTTCAGTGGAATGCAAGCAAAGACAATGCGTTTCAGCAGATGAAAGAGGTAATTTCTGCTGCAACAGTGTTTGGCATTATTTGATGTAAAAAATGAAGCGATCCCATAAGTAAATGCATCACAGACTGGTCTAGGTGCAACCCTCATGCAACGTGGTGTGGCCGTGGCATATGCATCACAACCTCTCAGCCAAATAGACCAAACGTATGCCTAGATAGAGGAGATGTCTGCAGTCGTATTTGGATGTGAACGTTCTCAACAACACACCTACAACATAGATGTGAAAGTGCATACAGACCACAGAAGCCATTCAGAATAAGCCATTGGCTGTTGCCCCAGCTAGAGTACACAAAGATTCCTGCTGCATATTGAGAAATATAATATAGAGATTAATTTACAAAGAAGGTAGTAGACAGGTTGTTGTAGCATCGGTGCATTTGTGTTGTTCCTTGTAGAGACGTCCTGTCCGTACACAGGATACGGATCATCGTGACAGATTCACTGGTTAGGTCTCTGGGTTTCCCGTTTGCTGGAGGTGGAAGTAAGATGCTCCGGTGAATATAAAAGCTGATCTCGTGGATCAGCGGAATGATAACGTTCCAATGAGGCCGTGCAAGCATTACCGTGTGCATCATGGTTCCATACCACCATCTGATCAGTACTATTGATGAGTTTCGTATGCCAAGTGTACATGATTTTACTGGTTTACACTGAGTTATTATATATATGCCATAATTCAGCGTAGTTAGCAGTGCTGCCGAAGGCCGTTTTAAGTCGGTTTAAGCTGATGTGAGACTTGCTGGTTTTGTGAGAATTATAAGTCCTAGCCGAAAAATAGCTTGCGTGGGTTTTACTCATCTTACAATACCTAAAGGATAGAATAATTTTTTAGAGATGGCTGGTCAGTCTCTGTAGATACTGTTTAGACCGTATCTCTAAACTAATTAAGCTACGTGGATGCGGCTGTAGTTAGCGGATGTTCAAAGGAGCCTAACCTGATGTATAGAAACAGATATCGATGCCACAGATGCCTAACACTCTAGCCTATCATTTAAAACAGATTTCGTCTGCTTGCCCAATGATATCTCTGGCCTCCCACAGAACACGACTGGTGAGCAGGCCTATCAAACAGACTGCACGTTACAAGGTTTCCAGAGCGACTGGTACTGGAGCTGAAAAGCAACTCCTAAGTGACTGGTACAACCACACATAAGACAAGACAAGGACAAGACAATACAAAGGCATTTAGAAGTACCGTAAACTATTTATGGCTTGGCTGAAGAAACTCTTGACAGACCATTGGAGACTTGCTTAGAAATAATGGAGGGCCCACTTGACCCTAGGTCACCACAGATTTGTTCTGCCCGGTGTGTCTTTCGCTGCAAGCCGATGTGTCGGAGTCAAGCAATATAGGCCTGATTCCTGGAGGCCAATGGTTAGACCTGCATTAGGTTTACAGTTCAAGTTGCTAAACGTTCATTGCTAAGGCTGATACGTAATGATAAGTTAGTTCGCAGTGAATTCCTACTTTGGCAGAAAGTTACTATCCTATGAGGTATTGTGAGATACAGAGGGAAGAGTGATGGGTCTTCGTTAGGATTGGGTCCACCGAGAAACTATGTGATTTCAGCGATGGCGCAACTGAACCGAAGGAAGGACTTAGTAAATATGTCACTAAATACAGCTGACGATTGGTCAGAGCTAGTCAGAAAGTGACATAGTTGCTGGTGGATCTATTGGCTCTTTTATGGCCCTATTTGAACTCTTTTGCAGGTATTATCCACTAGACAGTTGTAGCACCCGAGGTTGGTCTTATATTAACTAACCGCTTTTATTACAGCAACTGGCTCGGCTTGTTGACAGAGTTCTAATGCAAATAGCTGAAATTCTGTCTATGCTAAATTACACCAAACTTGTGTCATTTTCGGCACATCAGTGTTTCTAGTGTGGAGTGTTGCTATCAAGAATTCTTAATGTTAATGTGCTATTACCGGTGTGGTATTTTAAATGGTGTATGCGAAGTACAATATATAACATACAATGATTGGTGGCAAAGATATATATATATATATATATATATATATATATATATATATATATATTATATATATATATATATATATATATATCATGTAAAAAACACTCCTAGCTGTCGTCAGCGTAACTAAGATATAGTGCAAACGAATTGTAATCTCGCCTAATAATCGTTGACGAGGGAAAAATATGCAAAGGAAAACAAGATGGCTTGTTAATCATCGGCGCAAGAAAGTGACAATATGTGCCAGGTTACAATTGGCTGTCCAAATGCAGTTTTACATGCAAAGAACATCTTTACAAGCGAAAAAAGACAATAAAGTATTACGGTTGTAGAACGTAGAATAACTGTATGAAGAAGTCCAAGTCCACGGAATGGAGAGGCAGATGACATTGGAGATAGCGTGTGTGTGAGGCAAAGAAGTATGAAAGCTTTGCAAAATAGTTGAAGTTTGGCACAAGATGAACTGTGCGGCAAGCTTAGGTGCTGCACGGCAAGCAATGTTCAGAAACAGTGAAGAAAGATGCAACAGTATTAACAAGTTCAGCCTAAGAAAAATCGGCTCGATTGTAAATATATTGCGAGCAATACAGGTATTTCGGTTTATGGATTGGCCAGATGTAAGGTATCATGTTTTTGGCGCTACTATAAAATGAGTAGTTATTGCACTTTTTCAGTCGTGGTACGGATAAGTTATGGTGAGATAATGAGCGTGCCTATATGATGGTTCATGTGTCTGTTCACAAAAATTAGTCTTTGAGTACGAGTACCAATGGAAGTTGTATTTTTTGCGTATTCAGCATCCAGAGGATTCTGGTGCACTTGTGGCTGGCCTACAGTTCAGCTCAAGCCGATTTATTCAGTTCAGTTTTTGGCCCAAAGTTTGGTTTGTGAGGGTCTCCACCCGACACTGAATTACTGGTATGGCATTGTAGTAGATGCGTATAAGAGGTGCAACACAATATGCGTCCATACTGGACAACCCACTCAATCTCGGCTGATCTTCATGGGCCAAAGTATGCTCTTATAGGTTTGAGGACCAATAAAAATGCTCCAGCACTCCGTTGCAGCCGATCCGTATGCAGGTTGTAACAACCAGGCAAAACCAGCAGTTATAAGTTTACGACGTCATATGTACTATGGGTTTAAACCACAGTGCGAGCGAGTAGTACATGCGCCTTTCTTATAGTGGACAATAGCTTCGCCATCTTGTATCCGATTTAAATGATGGCAGATTTGGATTCCTGAGGGAATTTTGTTTGATATTCGAACAAAGATGGAGCGAAAGGGACCCGTATTAGTAATTTAGCAAACACTGGAACTATATGCATAAAAGACGCCATCTTCATTCCTGCAGTACAGCATGCGTGGCCTATATAGATTATCGCACATGTGTGGTAGGCGACCTTACGGACGCTATTGTTTTCTAAGCATGCTCTGATACAGGTGCTATGCATACAACCCTGATGGTCATATTAGAGAGGTGAAGATGACCGTGATGGTACGGGCCATTCTATCCCAGCCCTACAAGATCCGTGCTACATTGCCAAGTCACAATCTGTTCCAAACAAGCCAGCAAAGAAAGTAAGATGAGACACACGTGCATGCAGTGATGAGTCTCCTGCCAACTGCTGACAAGAAGATACAACTGTTGAGAGAAGCAACAGTTGCAGGTATACAGAGGAGAGCTAGAAATGATGCCATTCTGTCAGGCTGGCCTAATAACGGGAAACAATGTAGCAACACAAATCTAGACTACTGGATTTTCTGAGATGAGTTCACTGATTTGGTGTACAAAGGTGGCCAAATATTAGTACCATTGAGTATGGCATCTGTTATTCTGCAGAATATCAATACATGACACATGGGACTGGAGAAGTGCACTGTATTTTGGGCCGACACCAAGGCAACAGATTGAAAAACGTTAACTCAATTCAAAAGAGCCTATGCTGTTCGACGAGATGTCAAAGAGACCCTGGCAGATGGTTACCTGTGATTTATTTCATTTAGATGGAGAAGACTATCTTGCCATAGTTGCCTCCTACTGACTGACCGAGCAAGCTAGTGACCGAGCGAGTGAGCGAGCAACTGACCAACTGACTGACCAGGCGAACAACCGACTAGACCACCCATCCACCTGCCTGCATGCTCGCTCACTCACCCACGAAAGGGAATATAATGAATACTGAATGTAATCCAAAATGAGAATATTGAAAGCAGCATAAATAATTGAATATCTTGCGTTGACCTCAAAATTGACGTAAGATTGACCCATCCTTGTCTTTCAAGATTAATTTAATTGTCCCAAGGGCCGAAATTGCTCGGATCGAATTTTGCTCTGACTCAACACTCCAAATATCTGTCACATGGGTGGGTTGACTCAGCGCAGACTCGGACTAGATTTTCGAGGCGAGGCAAAAAGATGTGTACTACGTCATCAATCATCAGCAATGGGTGGTCGCTGGTGAAATTTGATGAAATCCGTCAACAAACGAGCTAAAAGGCAACTAACATGATATATATGTCATATTTAATATGAAATTAATGCGCAAATGAATGGATTAGTTTATTATAAAATTATAACCAGGATGTGTGTTGAATACTGTAGCTAGGGTCGATTAAGAGGCGCACTACCCAGCAGTGCCGGAGTTCTCAATTTTTTAATATATAAATTGCTCTGACTTAAACCCCCCCCCCCCCCACACACACCCTCAGTCTGTCCAAATAGCTGTGCTACATGTATAAAGCAATGCTGTACAGTAGTCATACTCGCAAATAGGTGGGTGCAAATCCGTTGTTGGGTGGGTTAGTCCTGGACTTAATGAATTATGGTAGCTAGAGTTGGGAGCAAAACTGAAATAGAGCACAGAAGGTGGGGGAGGGGGGATGGGGGGTGTTCCTGTTGCAGGCTACATGCCCCCTGGCTAAATGTCTGGGCTACATTGAGCACAGGGGGAATGCTTAGGATCAAATGTGGTAACCGTGACGTATTAATTTTCAATGTCAAGCGACTTTGGGTAACTGACAACTCTTCTCAACATATCTCACCCCCAACCACCATACGTCACCCCCTCATAATGTAATGCACACGGGTGGTTGGTTGGGTGGGGGGGGGGCTGTAATGAACAAGGCGGGTGTAATGAACACATCTCTAACATTTTTCCTGATATTTAACGATTCTTAAATGTAGCAGAATGAATTATTTACACGTGATACACTGCCTATAATCACTACATTGCACAATATTAGTGCAGGAGTCCAACTTAACCCTATTCACACCTGGAATCCACATAATTATTTGCATTTTCTTGTAATCGTTTGGTTGAATGGTAAGGCTGCAACATCAGTCAATCAAATTCATCTCAAAATTAAAACATTTTGAAACATTATAGTATTTGATCTGCATTTTGAAAGGGTTACTTAAAATCATATTCTACAATAGGGTTAACCCTTCCATCCTTATAGATCATAAAATACAAATTATTTTCGCTTTAAGGAATATTTTGTTGAATATATTGAAACTAATTTGACTGGGAGTTCAACAGCTCACAGTCAAATTAGTTTCAAAATATTCAACAGCTTAAATCTATAGTTGTCTTGTAATTGAGAGTTTGAGACACTGGAAATTCAGGACCAAAATGTTTGTAATCATTTTCAGATGTGAGTTTTCACCTGAGAACGGTACTCAACAAATAGCCTTTGAATCGTGTACCTATGATCAATTAGTTTTACTGTTTTAGGGGACGAAGAAATTTGGTTAAATGTCATTTTAGTTGTGCCTTGCAAGTCAGTATGTTAGTTTGTCTGCCAAATCTTTGAGATTTCTGACAATGTTTCAACTGTAGTGTGGCGCACGTGTTTATATTGTCAAATGAAAAATTGGCCTGTGCTAAAGCTGCACAGGCTCTTAGACAGGCGGGCTATAGAAACAAGCACATGTGGCCACCCTGACAGTCAGGAACTAGCCATTAGTTTGCAGATTCAATTAGTGCCTTTTGAATGATAATGTGTGTAATTAATTTAAAGTGTGCTACTGCACACTGTTAATGCACACTGTTAATGGCTAGGACAATGTCAACTCTCAGAGAAAGCAAGACTGAGTGAACAAGCAGTGCAAGAAGGGCATGTGACTCTCATCTGAACCATTAGCATTTGAACCATTTGCATGGCATGGTGGGTAATTTTGCTACAGTAGGAAGTGGGATCCCTCCAGTCAAATTTGAATAAAATCCATCAAGTGGTTAAGGAAGAGATGCATTTTGACAATATCCGGTAAATTTCTCATAAAAACTAGGATTTTTACCCAAACAATTTACCAAGCAGAACTCTGAATAGAAGTCCTAGAGCCCAGCATGCTAGAATCCTAGCTTCTACTCCTTCCAGTCAAAATTAGGTTAAGATCCATAAATCTGTCTTTTGATAATTTCGTTTACATTCTTCATAATGTAATTCTAACCAAATTTAGTTGAAATCTGTCAAGAGGATAAGGAGATGTGTGTTGACAATTTCTGTGTGTGGGTTGTGGGGTGAGTGAGGGCGAATGGAGAAACGTGTAGCTCGCCTAGCCCAGCTGTTGCCAATATTGCCTTGGCCGAATGCTATGTTCGCATACTCAGTCACTAAGCATTAAACAGTTAGAAAGTACGGACGTGAAAGAGATGCTGGCGTTTAACTTCAATCTTGTCGAAACTGTGTTAGCTATAATTACAATTTTCATGATTGCTAAAATGTGTGCCTAGCGATTTCCAGAGAACTATCCCGGTAAGCTTTTGAATATTTTGAAAGTAAATTGACCTGGTGATGTTACTGCTTATGTCTGCAACACTGCCCAGTCAATTTAGTTTCACATAAGTGTAAGCTGTTGAATATGTTGAAACTAGATTGACTGGACTATGTTATTGCTTATGGCTGCAACAATGCCAGTAAATGTAGCTTCAAAATATTCAACATAATGTTTATTAAATAGTAAAGACATACAATTCGTACAACTTGATGGTCTATTAAACGATTATAAGAGAATAACCGATTGCACGCAGCTCGCTAATAGCTTTCAATTTTTGCTATGCCCCCCCCCCTGCCACGCTCTAACTAAGCTCCACCCACACCACAATCGGGTTGGGATTGATCGATATCTGAACTCCCTGACTAGTGATTTCCAGAAAATTATAAGTGTAAGCTGTTGAATATTTTGAAACTAAATTGACTGGACTGTTATTGCTTATGGCTGCAACAACGCCGGTCAATTTAGCATCAAAATATTCTACATAATGTTTATTAAATTGTAAAGACATGCAACTTGACGGTCTATTGACTGGACGATGTTACTGCGTATGGTGGCAACAACTCCCAGTCAGTTTACTTTCAAAGTATTTTGCATAGTGCTTATTAAGTATTAAAGACATACAATTCGTACAACTTGTCGGTCTATTAAGCGATTATAAGAGAATACCTGATTGCATGCTAATAGACCTAGCTATGCACCGCCCATCTCTAGCTAAGCTCCACCCACACCTCGAGTGTGTAGTGATCGATAGATCTCTAAACTCCCTGACTAGCGATTTCCAGAAAACTATAGGCGTTAGCTGTTGAATATTTTGAAAACTAATTTAACTGGGCTATGTTATTGCTTATGGCGTCCACATCGCCCAGTCAATTTAGTATCAAAATATTCTACATAATGTTTATTAAATTGTAAAGACATACAATTCGTGGAACTTGATGGTCTATTGACTGGATGATGTTACCACTTATGGCGACAACAACGCCCCGGTCAATTTACTTTGAAAGTATTTTGCATAATGTTTATTAAATAGTAAAGACATACAATTCCTACAACTTGACGGTCTATTAAGCGAGTATAATGGCATAACCAATTGCCTGCAGCTCGCTATACACCCTGACTAGTGATTTACAGAAAGCTATGCATGTAAGTTACTGAATATTTTGAAACTAATTTGACTGGTTGATCACTGATGTCGGTTTAAACAGGTTTTATTTTTGTTCTGATGGAAGTACGCTAAGATGTGTGGCTTATAACGCAGCGGGGCTTCGGGGCTTCGTTATCGACCGAGTTCCCAGGAAAAGACGTATCCAGACACGTAACCTGGTCATCCCTCATTATGTAATACATTAACCCTTGAGCGTTTGGCATGGCTCCAAGAGATCAGCCTTAATTACAACCATTACCCATCGCCTCATTGATGCC